>PVJX010005274.1:0-86784 GCA_004027295.1 Dolichotis patagonum
AATCAAACCAGAGTGGGTATCTTAGTGAATCTTGTCATCTTCAGTGTAGTTGCCTATATTCTTAGACTTGATGCTATCAATCATAACAGATGAGATACAAGGTATCTGTGGTGCTTGGCAGTATTGAGCACGTGCCAGCCATTACTATTATTTTTTTTTCTAAAAGGGTATAACAAACAGAAATAGAGCATTCTGCTCCAGAGAAACTTTAGGGTATCAACACAGCTCTGTATTATTTCAAGAACAGAAAAAGGAATACTACTGCTCGTTTTTCACCTGCCCCCAATATTCTCCTACCCCTTCATACTACTCTGTCTTCCCATTTCCCACCAATCCTTTGCCTGCCTGGAAATTGGCCCACTGCCTATTTGGCTCTAACTTCCACCAAACAGTGTGGTGTTTGGTGCTCACTACTCAGATTAAATTTGAGCTCTACTTTATTAGCTAGTGATTTTTATAAATTACTTAACTTCTCTGAACCTTGATTCACTTATTTATAACATAAACATTTAAAGACAGACTCATTTCACTTGGTTGTATGGAGAACTGAATGCATTAATTCATCTAGAGTCTCTTATGACATGTGTGGGCTACAATATATTCTTACAGACATTTTTTTAAAATTTTGTATCACTTTTTACAAAAACTCATGTATTTTGAGTTTTAAATAGAAGTTGTTTTTAGTGCAGTTTTAGTTTACAGAAAAAAATGCAGAAAATACAGACTTTTATGTTCCCTGCCCCTTGACCCTGATCTATCTATCTAGATATAGCTTTAGATTATATATGCACAGCCTACCTATCAGAATTCTGTACCTTAGTGATACATTTGTTACAGTCAACTAACCTACATTGTCACATTGTATCATTCTAATTCCATAGTTTATACTGAGATTCACTCTTGATGCTGTCTATTCTATAGGTTTAGAATAATATATAATCACATGTATCTCCTGTTAGATAATCATACAGAATAGTTATACCTCTCTAAATATTCTCTGTGTTCCACATATATAACTTTTAATCACAACTTACCTCAAATTTTAGTAATAAAACATTTCATTTTTTCTTCTAAACCAAAACTGAGTTTGTATGACCTGCACAATTTTTTTTTGTCCCACAGTGCTATGCATAGCACTTGGCAAGTGTACACTGCAATTTTATAGAGATGAACAAATGAATGAATGAGACATCTAGATAGAGAGGTAAAAGACTTAAGTGATTTAGAGATGTTTATTTTCTTTTTCATATACATGTTTAATGTTTCTCATATTTTCTCTAATGATCATAAAATTTTATAATCAGAAATTAATAACAACGAAAAAAATTTTTTGTGTTTTATTTTAAAGCTCTTAGATTTGCCCTCTGTCTAGCTCCTTTTTTCTTCACTGATTCTTAGCACTTGTTGCTTTTTTGGCTGTAAATACCATGTGACCCATATCGGGAAGCACTAAATTTTCTAGTTCATATTCATATTGGGTAATAGTTAAGAGCACTGACTTTATTTCTCTATTCCTAATTTAAACTTGGGCAAGTAAGCTTCCCTGGGTCATCTGTAAAATGGGTGTAATGATGATGATGCATGTCATAGAGATTTGTGGGGATTATTTCAGTTATTACCTATAAAGTAGTTAAGGACTGGTATATAACATGTACTCAAGGGTGTTAGTTTTTGTTTGATGAAGCCTGTTAGGATACTCAGAAGTTTCTGTGCCAGTAAAAGGCTGCTGAGCACCTGTTTGTGCCCTATTCTTTTTTTGATGCAAAACCCACAAGCTGGCCTGGGGAAGTAGGATTCTGGTAAAATAAGCTGCTTTTTCAATTTTGCGTAAGTCTAACTTCTAGGCTTCTACTGCCTTTTGAACTTTCTTTTTGCGTAATGAACACAACCAGATAATAAAGACAAGCTAAATTACAACGAGGGAATTGTGTGTTTTCTTGCTCATCCTTTCACCCTCTAATGGCAAAAGCACAATGTCACAAGTGAGACTGGCAAGAGAGCAGAGCCATCGCTGAGTGCCTGGTTGGTCACCATCTGTATGAGCTTATGGTGGCATGAAGTATGAAAATCAGAGGTGGATAGCATTCTACCAACCAAGGGATCAGTCATTTAGTTCTGTATCACTAGAGAAATATTCAATATTGTACCTTCTTACAAAGTCAAATCTGAAGGTCAGTCCCCATCCAAACCTCTTCGGTTATTATCAAACTCTTGTTTGCCTGAAATTTCTTTAGAAGTCCTATACCAATTAAGTTTTGATTTGAGAAGAATTAAAAATTCTTAAAACAAAACTCTCCTATTTTCAAGAAATGGCCCATATGTTGCCATCTGGAGCAGATTTTATTTATGCAATGGATAGTGTTAAGAAGATCTGTGGGCACTTTATTAGTCCATCTCTAGCTTAAACTTAGGGAAGTGACTTCCTTCGGTTATCTGTAAAATGGATATGATGTTGGTGAAACATGTCATAGAGATTTGTGAAAATTATTTCAGTTAATACCTATAAAGTGCCGAGAGACAGTGACTGGGAAGTGCCGCGGATACAGTGGTAGTAGGCCAGTGGAGGTTTTTCTCCTCATGCACCTTTCTATCTGTCCAAGAGTCAAAGACTAACTTGTGAATCAATAATATACAATGCCTCAGCACTGAGAGAGAAAAATAAAAGCTCTACACTTTTGCCTTTTCTTTTTAGCTTCAATATTGTTTCCTATAATTCCAGGTCAAATTTCATCTGATGTTGTATAGTCCAGTCTCTTTCCCTTTCCCTCTTGGGCAACTCCTTTGTCTGCATTCTTCTTTGCCACTGGCATTTTACTGAAAGCTTGAAGGTGATACTTGGGAGTGGTGGATATATTATTAGGGTTTTTCAGAGAACTAGAGGATGGCATGGAACCTACAGAGAAGGAATACATAAATAAGGAATTGACTCACATGGTTACAAAGACTGAGATGTGTCAGGATCTATCCTTGATAAACCGGACACTTTTGAAAGCTATTGATAACATCCTAGTCTGTTTGAGAGCTCGAGAATCAGGAGAGCTAATGATATATGTTTCAGTTGGAGTTGAAAGACAGGAAAAGACTAATGTATTGGTATAAAGTCAGCCACAAAGAAAATTCTCTTTCTCATCTTTTTGTTCTATTCAAACCTTGAGAGAATTGGATGAATCCTATCACATCAAGGAGGGGAAGCTTCCTTAGTCAGTGTACTGACTCAAATATTCATCTCTTCCAGAAATACCCGCACAGACACACCCACATCCAGAATAATGTTTAACTAAATATCTGTGTATCCTGTGGGCAAGTCAAATTGGCACATTATGGTGGATTGACAACAATGGTTAACTTTTAACACCTAACTGACCTGAATCAGTGTGGTTCTGGGTGTGGAAGGCCACCTGAAGATTGTTGCCAACAGCATAGAAGGAGAACTGGAGGGGAAGGTGACATGCTATTGATTGTCCTAGAGAAACTTGTTGCACTGGATTTCCTGATATGAAGCTGGCTCTAACCACCAGAGGATTTTGAGACTTCACTGTTGTTGAGGATGGCTTGGCTCTTTTAGGGGGAGCTATGGTACTTTGTGTGCTGTTTCCTGGCTCCTGTGTAGACTCCTCAGTATGCTGGCAGATCAATCACCCCACTGGCACAGACTTTCTAGTTTTCCACCACTGACCTTTGGGCCTTCCCAATGTAGATCCTTGGTAAGACATTGTCGTGGGCTCTAGGCCTCCAGTTGGACCCGTGGAGGACATTGCCATGGGCTGTAAGTCTTTAGATGGACTGGTGCAGGACATTGCTGTAGGATCCAGACCCTCAGCTGGATTCTTTTGGTCTCTAGTGTGTGGACAGATTTCTCACTTTTTTGCATTTGACTCTTTGAGTGAGTAATATAATCCTATAAATTGTATGTCCTGCATTATATCTTCTCCCTTTCAAGTCCTGACTACAGCACACATGCAATTTTTCTATTGCAGTGGAATTTAGCCCAAATTCTTGCTTTAAAAGAGTCTGAAAAATAAACATCTAGTCTTTTGAGCTTATCCAAGAAGAAATAGGTTTTGTATCTTAAGATGGATTCCTCAAAACAGAAAAAAAACCACAAAAAACCAGATACCATGTAACTAAAAAGAATAGCAAATGTTTCCTATAGATTGGAATCCAGTTTTTCTGATTCCAAGTCCAGTGCATTCTTCACTACAATATGGTACCACATGATGGAAAACATTTTTTAAATTATCAGAAAACAGGCTGATGGGGTGAGAGAGCACTGAGAATTCTGTTTTTTAGTGTGTATTTAATTATTTCTACACTGAAGCAAATGCCATGGACTGATAGTTTTTTTCATGGGAATTCAAGCTCCACACTCTTTGGCAGTGAGTCCTAACTATTTTTGGAAGTTGGAAAAAAATGCAGAGAATCTGGTTCACTTTTGGTCATGTACAGTAATGTTACTTTTGTGTAACAAGGACAGTGACATGGTCAATGCTTAGTTTTAACTGGCTTTCTGGGGACATAAGGGTGACTTCCTAAGAAATCAGGAAGAACGCCGAAGAATCATTCACAGTTGGCTAGGATCTTATCCTGTTAGTTTTGAGTCACTAGCAGGAGTTCATTTTTCCCTGAGGGTCTGCAGTGGCTTCCCTGCAAAGTCTACCAGGCTTCTCTCTAGTTCTGTTTCCTTTTGATTACAGTTAGTACATTCTCTAAAGTTTGGTGGGAAATGCTTCAGCTCAAGAATCAGAATACCAGCATTTGAGTTGTGGTTTTGTCATGTAATCTTTCTGCATGTTAAAAAAGTTACTTCCTTACTATGAGTCTTAGTTTCTTTTATGTGAAACAAAGATGTTGCATAATCCTAGTAAGCATGCTGCAAATCAGAATAACCACATAAAAAGAGACATGTCATACATAAGGCAAAAATCTGAATTCAGGGTTATTTTAGGGATTGGATAACAATTCAATGATACAATAAAGGATATGGGGTCTGTTGTATTATGTACTGTCATCTTTAGTACACTGGTGACACCTATCCTGGGATTTCAGATGGCTGCCATAGTCCTAGGCATCAAGAATAGACAAGATGAAGAGAAACAAAATAGAAACAATTTGAAGAATGCAATAAAGATATGGTGACTCAAAGAAAAATGATATGATTTCCAAAACAAGACACTAAGAAAACTTGTGAACAGTCTGAAGGACCCTCTTTTTAAGAGCTTTTAGTAGAAGATCTGGGAAGATGGCAAATTGATGGGTAACAGGGTAGAGAGCCTAAGAAAAATAGCTCAGATGTTAGAATTTAATACCATGGAGAAGACCAGATGAAAAGAGAGGGATTCTCACAACCCAGGAAGAAACTAAGGAAAAAGAAAAAGAAAAAAAAACCAAAAAAGAAAGAAAGAAAGGAAAAACGTGGATGGAAGGCTGGAGCCAGACTCACTCTCAGTGGAGCTGGTCCCATGCCGTACTGGGCGCCTTGGAGTCACACGACTCGCAGTTGTGCTAAAGTCGCAGTTGCGCTGAAATCGGGGGTTGGTGAGCCGCAGGCCCTTGGCGGGAGGATGCACTGCGGCGGAGAATGGGACCAGCATGGAGAGCTGCACTAACCCACAGTGAGTGCTCAGAATTTTGTCCTATGGGAGGGGTGACCGGCTGGATGACATATTGGAGTTGGGCAGGATGGGCCTGAACCTGGATCTGCAGTGGTATCAGTCGGCTGTTTCTAGCCCAAAGCGGACTGTTGGGATCTGCTTGGGCTGGGTTCACGCCCCTGGTCAGGACCAATAGTCAGGGATGAAATTGTCCTGAACTGGTGACGTCCATATGGCACAGACTAATGTGGTGAAGGCACTTGCTGGTTGACTGGCTCGGAGGAGGGGGCCAGACCACAATGCCCCTGCATGCACCTCACATCAACAGCAAACTGGAGAGGACAGCAATCCCCCCTAGCCAGGATGCTTCAGAAAAACCATAAGCAATATGGAAAGAGCCTGAGACCCCCACCATACAGCTGTCTGAAAGAAACCAGAAACATGACAAGAGAAAGAAACAAGAAAAAGCCTCCAACTGCCAACCCAGAGAATATAAGTCCAGGAGAGGTAAATACAGAAGAGATTGAGGGCAGCAAACATGCAATATCAGACATGGCATCAGCTGACATAAAGAAATATCTTCATGGGGCGGGGATTTAGCTCAGCAGCATAAGAACCTGCTTGGCAAGCATCAGGCCATGAGTTCAAACCCTGGTACAAAAAAAAAAAAGAATATTAAGAAATATCTTTGTGACATTATAGACAAACTCAAAACTGAAATACTAATACAAGTAAAGCATGATATAAGAAGATTAATAAAAGAAATGCTAGGCACCTCTTAAGAAGACACAGATGGAAGAATGGAGGAACCCAGAAAAAGGAGAGAAACCTTTGATGAAGAGTATAAAAAAAATCTAGAATACATGAAACAGATCCAAAGAGATTACCAGGAAATTAAAAACTCCATTGAAAGCTGGCAAAATTGCTTGACAGAAACTGAAGTTAGGCTTTCAAAAATTGAAGACAGGTTTACAGTGTGTGATCACGAAAGGAAAGATCTCTTAAGAATAACAAGGAACCATGAAGTAACAATTCAAAGGCTAAAAGATGACAAGAGTATCTATAACTTAAGAATAAAAAATGTGAGTGAAGAAGTAGGGGTAAACAAAAATGAAATACAAAGGCTATTCACAGAAATAATTAAGGAAAACTTCCCAAGCTTAAGAAAAAGAAACAATATTTAGATATATGAGGCATACAGAACTCCAGCCAGCTACAACCAAAGCAGATCTACACCCAGACATATAATAATCAAGATCCCAGAAATTCATCACAAGAACAGAACACTAAAAGCTGTCAGAGAAAAGATACAGATCACCTATAAAGGAAAACCCATCAAAATCATGACAGACTTCTTGACACAAACCATCAAATCAAGAAGACCTTGGAACAAAGTATTCCAAGCCCTGAAAGAAAATAACCTCCAACCCAGATTGATGTACCCTGCAAAACTGTCCCTAGAAATTAATGGAGAAACAAGATACTTCCATGATAAAGAAGAACTGGGGGAGTTTGTGACCACCAATCCAACCCTACAAAAAATACTAAAAGACATTCTAGAGAGAGAGAGAAAAAAACCACTAGGATTCCAGGAACAGTGGCAGAGAGGCCTCAATTAACGAGGCAGACAGTGGAATGAAGGAGAGAAGTAGACGACCAACGGCAGAAAAACAGAATAGCAGAAATAAGGCAGAGAAGATTGGCTATAATCTCTAACACAGAGGCCTTGATACACTAACAAAAAGAAACACAGGCAGAGTAGATCAGTAAATAGGGTCCATCAAGATGCTCTATATAGAAAATATAATCAACAGGCTTTTGTAGGTAAAGGAACATAACTCAAGATCAAGCTCAGGGGTAAAAAGGTTCAGAACCACTTAGGTAGATAGCGGGTTGCTTCCCTAATCTAAAAACTAAAGGAGTTAGTGGGACCCAAAATTGTACAAAGCACCCTGTGTGAAAGGGGAGGAATTGTCTAAAAAAGAAGACAGAGGACATTGTTTAATAGTGTATCAGGATTTAAAATCCACATTATTCTTATTGCTCTATTTAGTTTGAGTTTATTCTGTTCCAGTCTGTCTACCTGTATTAGATTTGAGGGCACAGAAATACATTCCAAAAATAGCAGGTTATACTATGGTAACTATCCTTAATTTCCTATTAACTTAATCTGTATTACTTACACTGTCTTACTATGACTGATCTTATTTTAATCTGTTTTGTTAGATTGCTGTTTTGTCTTGACTGATTCTATTTGAATCTGGTATACTTGACAGTATCAAGTCTGAGAGTATAGGCCACTACTCCGTAGATGACAAGATTCACTAGGATACCCATTCTGGTCTGATTATTAACTGCTTTTGAAGTCCTATAATGTCTCCAATGTTTCATTTTTATAATATTGCTGTGTACTGCTATGTTCAGTTACACTATGTCTGATGATATAGACAATTCTATTGAAAATAACAATAGACATCATAGTAACTACTGTAGATCACCTGGTATTGTGGTTTTATATGTCTTTTTGTTTCATGTTTTTCTAGGAATTTGTTTTGTTTTGTCTTGTTTTGATTTTTTTCCTTCTAATACAGAAAGGATAGGTATACATGTAGAGACTCATGCATGTGCAGAACTTCTAAACAGTTTAGGAGAATTGGTTATGTAATACATGATGAAATGAACAGATACTTTGAAGTAAAAGAGACACTAAACTGCCCAGTGCTAATTCTGTAGCATCATGATATGAAATCTAGCAATACTATTATTTTTTTCAGAGTGATATTAGTCTGTTTTGTTTTGTTTAATTTCAACATACATGAAGGTATGGACAGCTATTTTGAAGAGAATGAGAGACATTATAGTAGCCACTGTTGACTTCCCTGTTGTCTAATGCCTGTAAAATGCCTTCATCATCCTGTTCTGATCAGTTTAATATTATTTTGTTTTGTATGAATTCATTGTGTGTGAAGATATGGATGACTATTTGGAAGAAAACAAGAGACAATAATGAGAGATAGTGCAGATCTCTGGTGATCTTGCTTTGAAATCTGTGTCTCTTACATTGTTTTCTTATGATCTGTTTTGTTCTGTTTTGTTATGTTTAATTTTACCCTCTTTAAAATAAAAAAAAAAGAATAGACAAGATGCCATTTAGTAGATCACAAAAGAAAAGGAGAGATCACATTTTTGTGTCTTTTTTACTAGAGAGGAAACCTTTCTGGGAAGACTGATTTCTTACATCTCAGACCATTGTCTCAAAGGAAGGCAGGAAAATGATAATCAGGCATTTGAAGCTTTTATAGACGATCGGTGAGATTAAGATCTGCAGAATCCTTTTTTTACCTTTAATATTCTGTAATTCTGTGGTTCTTTAAGGATCTTCATCAGTGAACATAAGGATCTGGCTTTGCCCCTGGTGCTTGAGTACTGGGTCTTGCGTGACTTTAGAGAGATGGAAGAACAGTAGGCCTCTCCCCTGGAAGGCTGCACTTGATTTGATATTAGCAATGTTCTTCAGAACATTTTTTTAACGGGGTAGATAATGATAGCCTGTTTGTGGGGGTAACTGCCTTTCTTAAAATAGAGAAAAATCATGTAGATAGACCAGATCTATGCTTCCTATGATGCTTGTATTTTTGCCTGACTTCTCTTTTCTACATTGCATTCTTATCATGAGGCAATGTGAGAAGAATCGCACGTAACCTGGTCAGAGGGTAGGTTGTTAGGAAGCAGGCACCGAGACAGGGAGATTAAAACTGTAGTGCTCTCTAGTATAATTCTTCCACTGAGATTTGCCATAAATTCTCTGTGGTATTTTTCCTAATACTTTGGGTTGAATTTTTTTAACATTTTAGATTTTTAGATTTGGGATGCTTAATTGGTAAAGTCCACACACATATTTCAAAATACAAAAAACTATAAAATTTTAAACTTTTTTTTTGTCTCGAGCATTTTTTGTTTAGCATTGGATTTTAAAATTGTTTTATTTTTAGTTTTGTTGGTACCTGTTTGCAGTACATATTGATCACATTCCTCATGGAGAGTTGGTACACATATGTAACACATTTTAATTCTTTCTTCATGCCCATCACCTTCCTCTCTGCCCTCTTGCTCTCTCTTCTTTTTCTTTTTTTGAAACCGAGTCTCCCTGTGTAGCTCAGGCAGGCCTTGAGTTCACTTTGTAACCCAGGCTGGCCTTGAACTCGCAGCGATTCTCCTGCCTCTGCCTCCTGAGTATTGGGATTACAGGTGTACACACACACCCAGGAGTCTCCTTCCCTTTTGCAAAAGATCTGTCTCTCAATTTCCTATTATCTATTTGTTTTATTTTGCTCTTTAGCTTTATTTTGGGTTTCTCATATAAGAGAAATCATGTAGTATTTAAGCTTGTGTGTCTGATTTATTTAATTTAACATTATCATCTCAAGGTGCATCCATTTTTCTGCAGATGACTCAAGTTCTTTAAGGCAGGGCCATTTCCAAGATTGAACTATTATGAGCTGTGCTGTTGAAACACAGACACACATGTAACACTGTAGTATGATGTTTTTATCTCTTTTGGGAAGATACCTAGAAGGGGAATATGGTCTCATGAATTTTGGAAAAGGATTTATATATCACTTAGAACAGTAGCTTCAATATAACAAGTCTCAGCAAAGTTGTATGTGTCATAATTATTCCCTTTTTACTTTTAGACTCCCATAAAGCAAAAATAGTGCTTTATTTATTTTATATCCCCCTCATGGGGCAGCTTAATGTTATGAGCACTGTAGGTATTAAATACATGTTGGTTAAAATCACTTTAGTAACACTCCTTGGTGGAAATGCCATGTACAAATTTGATGTAATAAGAATTACATACTCTATAGACCATCTAAAACCATTCTCATAATCAATGATAAACATTTTGGAAGTGATTTGACAGTGAATCATTAGATTCTTACTAGGTCAATACTATTTCTTTCTATGTATGTTTTGTAAACCTGTTGAGAGCTTGAATGCAAGATAAAAAGTAAATGGAGTAAGTTGTGACATTTCTATACATACATCTGAAATTTTGATTCCCATTGTCACAGTGATGTAGTTAACTGCTAGTTAATTATAAATAATGCAAGTGTACATAAGGAACTAAAAATTCTAAGTGAGAATTAGAGTGTTCCATAACAAAAACAGAAAATACGATAGGAGAGATCAGTTCTACATTTTACCCAATGTAAGTGTTCTATGTACTGTCAAAAGCTTCTTAATTTAATTTCTACATTTTATTGAATTATGCCTTTTACTAAATTGGGCTGGACTCTAATTCTATCATCATTTATTTGGTACTATTCTACAAATCAAAATCCAATGGAAACTCTTTAGTACAAGCAAAGAAAAGAAAAACAAGGCACCTGGGGTCACAGTCTATTTCAAATTAGCAGTTTTGCAGACGTAAGTGTTAAATTATAGAACAATTTCTATAATACAAAGTAGAGACCCAACCATCAAATTGGAAGTGTAGAACTCTGCAGATCTATTGTCCTGAACTCATTTTAGATACAATGAGTTTTTATGTGACCTGTACTCTCTTCTAGTGATTCTTAAACTGTGACTCACAAACTTACAGTAGTCCCTGAAACCTCTCCAGGGAGTCTACAACATAAAAAACTATATTGATATGAAGACCTTACCTTTTAAACTGTATGATCATTTACACTGATAGTACAAAAGCAATGATGGATAAACCTGCTGATGCCTTAGTGGAAACGGAATAAACAACACCAAATGGCATCAGTTGTCATTGCCTTCATCACCACCTGCAGTTGGGACAGTTTTCTAATATTCCATATGATGATGTGGGAAGTCTGCTTCATGAAGCACTGCTCTTGTTATTCAAAGAAAATTGAATTAAAAAAAGAACTTCAGCAATTGTCTGAATTAGTACTTTGCTTTTGAAGACCATTTTTATTTGAAAGAATATCTGACAAATCAAATATTCAAACTTGATTATATGGCAGACTTTTTCTTGGAATTGAACAAAGGAAGCCTATCACTTTAAGGAAAACAGCTGAAAGGTTTTTTTGCCAGTGTTAAAATCTGAGAGTTGAAGCAAAAATGAGAATTCTGTAAAACTTATGTTTCTCACTATTGAGATGATAGTTTACCAATCAATATTCAAAATTTTTCTCTGAGATCAGTGTCATATTAACAAATCTTATATGCTAGCATTAACATACAATAACAAATGTTAACTTTCTCTTACTATATACATGGAGGTATCAGTATTTGGGAGATTTTCATAACTAGTGAATTAATATTTTCTAAATGGCAGTGTATAGCATTACACAGGTAATGTGAGTAAAAGACCCATTCAGATCCAAAGTATGTAAGACAAATAAACTGTAATGTAACTTTTATGTAACTTTGTAGGTAAGTTTTTATATTCTATACTGTGGGCTAGGGGTTTAGCTCAGTGGCATAAGTCACTGCCTGGCAAGTGTGAGGTTGTGAGTTTGATCCCCAGTACCAAACAAACAAGCAACACACACACAAAAACACATTGTAATTAACTTTAAAGAAACTAATATTTATTAAGTTTTGGCATAACATAAAAAAATCAACCATTTTCTGAAATATTGTTAAATTTCCTTTCTAACACAGAAGTAGTAAATTCCAATATTCTATAGCCTACTGAAATGACCGTAGTTTACAATAACCTATTATATATTTTATGAATAACTAGAACAGAGGATTATGAAGGGTTCAAATGCAAAGTAATGAAGAGATGGAAATGTTAATTACTTAATATGATCAGTGCAAATCGTATACCTGAAGTATCATATAAACCTGAGAAATATGTACACATATTATGGGTTAGTCAAAATTAAAGACTCAAAGGAGATGGCAGTTTCAACTATTCTGATTTGTTACTACATAAAGATATGTTAGACATACATAGACATGAATTACAATGTTGTACCCATAAATATGTATAATTAAAAGAATAATTAAAAATATTTTTCTAAACCTTATTCCAGTAAATTGAATGCTTTACCCATCTGAGACTAATAAGTTTTTTCCATGATATTTTTTAAAGTTCTTCTTTTTCCAATTATATTTGTTTATGAGGGTGGATCTTCTTCATATATTGTTGCAACAACAGCACATCAAACAGATTGAATACAAAAGCAGATGGACTTGACTGTCTTTTGTTAAGCCATTAAAGGGATTGATAAAAATGTAAAACTCGATGCTACTTTTCTCATAAACTTTTTGTTTTAAAGATATATTTTTAATTAAAATATGTTGTTTTTATTAACATACAATGGGTTTATTATTTTTAAATTAATAAATATTTAAAGATTTTCTCATTTTTTTCATTTCCAATGTAGTAAATATTGGTGGATATTGCTTGCTTTATAAAAATAAGATTTTGAGGTTGCTCAACAATTTCTGAGTATATTCAAAGGTGCCAAGAGCAAAGTATCTGAAAAACATTAGACTACTAGGATAATTGATTGTTAGATAAAATAACTCTACAGGATAATCATAAAGTATGAAATGATTTTTGCAACATATCATAATACATGATGTTTTTGTGTTGTCCCTCTTAGTGATGCATATAGTTCAGTACCCTGTCCACAACTGCAGTTACCATGGCACAGCATTTCCATCAACCAATGTACGTGCATCTATGAAAAGTGGCCTCAGATGATTTGGGATTCTGGTTTTCACTAAATTAACTCATACCTTTAGCATAACCCAAAACAAGTGACCAAGGTATTCCATCTGAAAAGGATTGTATTTATGTTCTGTACTTAGTGGCCACCCTCTAGTTCTGACCCCAATCATGACATAACTTTTAACTTTGCCGTTTCTCCCTATATATAGCTTTCTCCCTATATTTGTGAAGATAAAAATGTCATTAAGTGTACTTAAGGTTTGCATGCATTGTTAATCATTGCGATTAATGACACAATTGCTTTTCTTCTTCACGATTCTTTAGCAGGGGTTGATTTGTATTTGTCATTACACATAGGACAAAAAAGGCTAGTTTTTATTTGAAGTAAATAATTTTGAAAATAATTCAACTACCTTTGAAGTAAAAATGTGCTGATATTTTTCAAGATCTTGCTTTTCATTTTTGGGTCTCATTATAACCAACCATTCTTCAAAAGGACCTTAGCAGATACCTAGATCTTAGTCTTCCTGATACAAACTCCTCTAAATGGCTAAAATCAGCTGATCCATCCAGTGGAGGCATTAATCTTCAGCTCATGTAAATCTTTCATCTTTTACTAAATATTACCAATTCTTTGCCAAATACAAACACTTTTCTCATGACAGAACTAGTTAGCTGGCCCATATGAATCTAATGACTACTCCCAATGACAGTGAATAATATTACTGAAGAGGGTGCTTGCCTAGAAGGGAGATGTTTCTCAATTTACCATTGTTCTATGAAGCAATTTAGAACATCTCTGTCATGGTTTATGTCAGTGGTCTTCAAGCCTCATGAATTATGGACTGGACCAAATCTAGCATTTGTGATTGGTTCATTGTCTAGTGCTTAGATTGGTGGTGTGTGTTTCACCTGCCCAGGGGTGGAGCCAGGATATGATGTATCGGGGAAGAGAGTCTCTCTCTGTCTCTCTCTCTCTGTCTGTCTTTCTGTCTGTCTCTGTCTCTCTCTCTGTCTTTCTGTCTCTCTGTCTCTGTCTCTGTCTCTGTCTGTCTCTCTGTCTCTTTCTGTGTCTCTGTCTCTGTCTCTGTTTGTCTCTCTCTCTCCCTTTCTTTCTCTCTCAGGTTTCTGCCTTGCTGTTTGAGGCTGCCATGAACTGCTGCCCCGCCATGCCACCTTGCCTTGGAGCCAACCGAGTATGGACTGAAACCTTCAAGAACTGTAAGAAATAAACCTTTACTTGCCTAACTTTGGGCATCAGGTATTTTGTCTCAGCGACAAGTAAAAAGTAACTGAGACAATCTCTGTGTGACCCCATTTATGGCTGGGCTATACTTAGCAATTATAATTAAAATTAGCAATTGAATATCATCGTGCAGCCCAGAATGTAGCGCAGCAGAGAGCACTTGCCTAGCACACATGAGGCCTTGGGTTCTATTCCCAGCACTACTAAACAAAAACTGAAACATCATGGTGAAGAACAGGGTTTTGTAGCTTTGGACATGCTAATCTTCTGAGACTGTTCTCAGCTGAGAGTTGGAGATGATCATAATGTATACCTCACAGGGCTGTTGCAAGGACTCAATGCAATAATCCAGGTGTAACATGTAGAGTGAGTGTTGCACCATAAAGTTTAGCTGTATGTATTGTTATTACTATAACTAGCATTTGGCTTGAAAAAACATAGTACAGATTCCAAAGAACCAAAGACATGTGTAAAAATTTTCAGTTTAAATTAAAGACAATTCATGCCTCTGAAGTCACAGACCGATGAAAGATTAATGAATGCTGCAAATAGCCTTGTGTTATTTAAAACTTTGTTGGATGCAATAAAACTAGCTCAGCAGTGGGATAATTACGGCTGAAATCTGCTTACTCTTAATCAACTGCAGTCATTTAGAGAACACAAACATTTGAATCTGAAGGAAGTTCCTGGACCTGGTTTTTGACTGGGGGACGTAGACTCTTCTACTTCTTTGGCAATGAGGTGGATCTCACTGAGGCCAATTCTGGAAGCATTAGACCTCCTGAAAGCTTTAATTCTGACAACTAGATTAGCATGTTGGGGCCTTCCACACAGAACTGATTCTAAACAATTCTGGCAAGAAATCTAGGGGCCTTTTCAACTTTGGGCAATTAATCAGCCACTGTTTAGTAGGTGAAATTATTAGGTCCCAACCTAGGATTATCCCAGAATTAAAACAAAAAGAAAGTGAGAGAGACTGTTCAAGGACTATATAATTAAGTGAAGTAACTTGTCATCATTAGAAATCCAGGCAGTAGCAACTACTATTTTAAAACTCATTTTCGAAAGAGCAACTAATATATCTAATAGATTTATTTACTATAGATTTTGATGACTGAGTCCAAAGTTTTCAATTAGGATATTTAAAGGAGATACAAAAAATAAATAAATAAATAAATAAAGGTGATACAGTGTTTGTGAAATATTTTCAACAATGATTGCAGTTTAATTTTAATTTTTTTCTTGTGATAATCTTTATCAAAAAAATTAGGTGATAAAATTTTTTATTGAAGAGGATCAAGGATGGTTTCAGCCCTTTATCATCTAGGAACCTAATTTTAAGAAGAATTTCCCATGACAGCTGATATATGTAAAATGCTGTCATTTGCTACTCAAAGTGTGTCTTTGTACCAGTAACATCCACATTACCTGGCTACAGATGGAGAATCTCAGGCCTCCTTCCAGACCAACTAAAACAGAATTTACATGCTCATGAAATCCCCAGTAATCTATATGCTTGTTAAATATGAGAAGCACTGTTTTAGAACATACAAAAAGTTATATAACTAGAGAGACCACCTTCAGCCCTTGTTCTTTCCATTCTACTTTGCAGCAAGGGAAAGAATGATTTTAAGAAAACATCTCCTTCAAAATTTATATTGATTCATAAAAATTAAGCTGAAACATTTAAAACACACATTAAAATGCAGAGACTAATAAAAATAAATCATCATACATCTATCAGTCAGTCTAAAAAATTTATTTTTAACATTTTTGTCACATTTGATTCATTTCTCTCCTGATTAAAAATATTATATTTTATTGCAATAAAATGTACATAACACAAAAACTGCTGTTTTAATCCTTTTAGTGTACCATTCATTCTGTGTCATCAAGTAC
Organism: Dolichotis patagonum; assembly: GCA_004027295.1. Lineage (NCBI taxonomy): Eukaryota > Metazoa > Chordata > Mammalia > Rodentia > Caviidae > Dolichotis > Dolichotis patagonum. The sequence goes on from PVJX010005274.1 coordinate 16,397, forward strand.
ATTCACACCAGTATGTGCAATACCACCATTATCCATCTCCAGAATTTTTTAATCATTCCAAACTGAAGCTCTATATCCATTAAATATAGCTTTTCAATCCTTCTTCCAACCCTTGGTAACAGCTATGAAACCTTCTTGAGGAATTTGGCTATTGTAGGTACTTCGTATAACCAGAATCACACAATTATTAGAGCTGGTTTATTTCATTTCACATAATACTTTTAAGGTTCATCTTTGTTGTAGCATGCATCAGAAAACTTCCTCGTTTTAAAGGCAGACTAATATCTCATAGTATGTATATATCATATTTTGTTTACCTATTCATCTTAACAACAGATTTTTGGATTGTTTCTACCTTTTTGACCATTTTGAATGGTATTGCCATGAACACTGGTGTACCAGTATCTGTTCAAGTCCTTGCTCTCAATTTATTTGGGATATATATCTAGAAATGGAACTCAATTTTATGCTTAAGTTTTTGAGGAGGCACCATATAGTCTTCATAGTAACTGAACCAGTTTACATTCTTATCAGCAAGGCATAAGAGTTCCAATTTGTCTACTTGATCACCAACACTTTTTCTCTTTCTCTTTCCTCTCTTGTGCTAATGAATATAAAGTGGTATCTCATTAATTTGCATTTTCTTAATGTTTAGTGAGGTTGAACATCTTCTTGTATTTGCTCGTTGCCTATTTGTATATCTTCTTTAGAAAATGTCTATGAAAATTCTTTGCCCATTTTTAAATTGTATGGTTTTTTTTTTTGCTGTGAAGTGTTAGTAGTCTTTCTTACAGATTTTTCTCATTAATGCTTTTTCAGATATATGATTTGAAAATAGTCTCCAATTCTGAGAATTGCTTTTGCAGTTCATTGATTGTTATCTTTTGATTTACAGAAGTTTTAAATTTGAATAAAGTCCCAATTCATCTATTTTTTCTTTTATTGCCTGTGCTTTTGTGTCATACCCAAGAAATCATTACTGAATCTAATGTCATGAATCTTTCCCCCTATATTGTCTTCTAAGGGTTTTGTAGGTTTAGCTTTTATAGTTAGGTCTTTGGCTCACTTTGGGTTAATTTTTACTTTTGTATATGGTACAAGGTATAGGTCTAACTTCTTTCTTTCTGTCCTTCCTTTCTTCTTTCCTTCTTTCTGTCTGTGGTACTAGGAATTTAACCCAGGGCCTTCACATTGAATTACATTCCCTAGCTCTTTAAAAATTTTTTATTTTGAGATTTTAAATTGACAAACTGGGCTCAGACTTCTTATTCTCCTGTCTCAACCTCCAAGAATGTTAGAATTATAGGCCTGCAATTTGTCCTGTTTCATTCTTTTATATATGGCTATACAGTATTCCTTGCACTATTTATTGAAAAGACTGTTATTTTCCTAATTGAATAGTCTTGATATTTTTTTAAATCATTTGACTATATTTGGAAGGGTTTATTTTGGGGCTTCTTATTTTATTCTAGTAGATTACATGCCTATCTTTATGCAAATACTACCCTGCCTTAACTATTGTGAAGAATATTTAAGCTACATAAGAATTTTAAAAATTATGGGTAGAGTAAAGCTGTGGTCACCATCTCTTCTCTTTCTATCCTTCCCCAGAGGTAACCATTTGTGAAGTTGAGGTGCATCATTTATATGCATGTTTTTTATATATTTATCTCATATATTTATCATATATGAACCATTATTTTGTATGTTTTAAGTTTTTATTTAAATACTAACATACTTGGCAGAGCCTTTCAGTTTTTTTAAGTTCAGTAACATATTTTGAGATTTATCCATTCTGAAATGTGTGTGTCTAATTCATTAATTTCATTTGTTATATTATATTTCTCTATATTCACATTAATTTACAATATTTAAATCCATTTGTCCAACAAGGGGTAGTTAGGTTATTTCTAATTTCTTAGCAATAACAAATATCATGGTCACAAACATTTTTGTACTTGTTTCACATATGGATGAATTTTTCCAGAGTAGGTAACTAGCAATGGCATTAGTAATGTCATAGAGTGTGTTGGGAAATAATAGCATTTTATGGTTTGACCTAGAAATTCACAGCTTGATAACAGTAAGGTATTATTAATAGATTCTCATTAGTTATTTGGTTAAAATATATGTATCACTACTAATAAATGTATTCTAAGCACTGCAGTCTTTATTGTAAAGATGTCACGATGTGATGTTTGACTATCTAGCATCAACATTTGGTTGAATTCCTGAAATTTTCAGGGAACGGCCTTTTCAAAGGAGTATCTTTAGCCTTGGTCTTAGAATCTCCCCAAATTATTTTGTCCGTGGTACTATTATTGGCAAATACAAAGACATTATTATTATTTTATTATTATTATTCTTATTTGGAATGCTGAGGATCCCACCCAGAGCCTCACACATACTAGACAAGTATTCTATTGCTGAGCTACACTCCCAGCCCTGGTAATCTTAATTTTTAAAAAATAGTTTCTTTAAATCAGAAATTTGACTTGGGGGGAGGGAGGGAGAGAGGGAGGGAGAGAGAGAGAGAGACAGAGAGAGAGACTGAGATTACAGAAGCACATTACTCAGAAACTGTTATTAAATGAATCAGTTAAATCTTAAATCTCCAAAAATGTCTTTGCTGGAGAACTGCATGAAGAAGGAGCTTATTCTTAAGCTCTAACATGTAAATAATTAATCTGGATAAGAAGTCAATTGTCCTTTTACTTGGATTGTTGATGATCAAACAGTGAGAACTAATCAACTGGGGACTCACATTTACAATTGGTTTAGAATCTGTGTGCTTCACAACACCTACCTTAAACTTCATTATATCTATCAGTTTTTGGTACTATAATAAGATATTAGAGACAATCAACTTACGAGTAAGAATGGTTTATTTTATCTCACAGGTTTTGAGATCTGCTTGGTCTGGTAAGTGTGAGGCTCTGGGTGGGATCCTCAGCATGTCCTGTCTTTGATTTGGGGCATATGGTGAAGCAGCTTGCTGCATGATAGGGAGCTTGTGGAGGAGCAGAGCTCCTCATTTCATGGCCAGGACTCAAATGAGAGAGGCAAACAGTGGCTGGATTCCCACTATGCCCTTTGAGAGCAGGCTCCCTCCACCCCTCTCCGGCAGGGTGGCTGTGAGTGTGGCAGACTTTCAGCAGCCTGAAGGAGAGAGACACTGGCGCTACAGGACCTGCACAGTGAGGTTGACTCAGGGTGCTGGGAGAGCAAGGAGCTCCTCGCCTCTCTGGGGGGCGGCTGTGATCCTGCCGGCACGTGGGCTGAGAATCAACATCTCATGTCGTCCTGTTCCCTGTCCTGTGTCCCCCCCACCTTAGCAAGTGGGAGCCAGTTAACTACACATCTTGTGAAAAGATTGGCTATGTTATTTAGTATGAGCTCCCCATATGCAAAGATATAGACAACCATTTGGAAGAAAACAGGAGACAATATGACAGATAGTGAAGATCTCTGGTTGTCTAGCTTTGAAATTTATGCTTTCTTATGTCCCGTTCTGTTCTGATTTGTTGTGTTTAATTTTACCCCCCTTAAAATAAAATTAAAACATATATATATAAAAAAAGAGGGGAAAAGAAAGTGCTCTAAAGGATATAACTGCATGTATGTTTAAGTGTGTAAGATAGATGACCACATTACTGTTTTGGTTAGATTGTTGAGCAGAAGTGTTAACAGTCTCACTGTTTGAATATCTACTTTGTATGCTTTAATTTTGTAACTTGAACAACTATTTCCAATGATGACAGTATGTAACTTAGCAAGTGGCAATTTCTTAGTGTTTTTGTTTTTGTTTTGTTGTTGTTCTTGTTGTTCTTTTATTTTTTGCCTTTGGAATTCTGTATTGTTGCTATCCTTTTTCTGTTTTGTTTGGTTGTTTTCTGTTTTTTCTCTTTATATAAAATTTTAAAAAATAAATTATAAAAAAAAGAAAATAGAGAAAGAGCAGGCTCCCAACGATCTACTACTTCCCAATAGGCCCCATCTCTTAAAAGTTCTACCACTTCCTCATAACACCAAGCCTTGTGCCAGGTGTTTATTACATGAGTCTTTGGGGGTACATTATGGACCTAAACTATAGCATTCATTAAATACTGTCATGGTAAAATAAATATAACACTACCGAATCCAAATCAGCCTAAGACAATCTAAATAAAACCATACAAAATCTTTTTGAAACTTCACTTTAGGTAACACTGCTATTGGCTTTTATAATTCCGTGGATTTGACCAAATCTTTGACTGTTATGCCATTCATCCATTGCAATAGACTATGGTATTACAGACCACAATTTTTAGCATGGTCAAAGTAAGTCATTATTCATCTTTTAGTAGCCAAATTGAATACTTGTCATCCCAGATGGGACCTGTCCATGATACAATAATCTGTTAGTAGATGTCTCAATTTGAACTAGTATTGTATGAGTGAGATTACTGGCTTAGGACAAAAGGTCTGGGACTGAGTCCTACCCTGTCACTTACTGTGTCTTGGGTGAGTCTCACATTTTTTAAATTTTCAATTTCATCATCTATTAAAAAGCAATGACAGGGGCCTGGGATTTAGCTCAGTGGTACAGTGCCTGTCTGGCAAGCGTGAAGTCATGAGTTTAATTCTCAGTACCCCCCTGCCCCAAATGCAATGACAAATCCATACTTACTATTCTGAGGGTTCAATGAGATGATGCCTGTAGCACTTGTTAAGGAACTGTAAGAACTCTAAGCTGTCATATAAACATTAATGACTTTTTATAGTGAGGGAATGAAGGTCCTGATCCTGAGGGAGAGCTTGGTTAGGATAAGTGAAAAGCAGCTGCGATCCCTGGCAGAGCCAGGGAACTGAGATTTATGAAATGAAACAAAACCAAAAAAAAAAAAAAGTAGGAGCCAGGGGTTTAGCTCAGTGGTTTAAGTGCCTGCCCTGCAAGCGCAAGGTTGTGTGTTCAATCCCTGGTACAACAAAACAAAACAAAACAAAACAGAAAAACCAAAAAACCTACCAAAAAAGGTCCCTCCAAAATAAACTTTAAATATGGCACTTAGTGGTTTTTATTATTTAGCCACTATCAAAAAACTTGCAATTTCAAGTACAATATGAAATTGCTTCTACACAAGTAATATTTTATCATCTTTAATTTTGCCATAAGGAGGTTTTAGCTTCAAATAACTTTAAGAGTACAAGTCAAAATTTTACTTATCATAGTTTAGGTAATTTCCATTTGCAGAAATCTAGAAAATGCCATAATTATTGACCCTGTACCATAGATGGCAACACATGGTCCCTGGAAACACATGGACTGTGTTGTCTGTTTCTATGACCCTCTGTCCATGTAAGAACAAAAGACTCAGAGAAGCTTTCCTGAACTAAGCATAGCAGTGCTCATTGAGAAGTCCAGCTAGCTATTCAAGTGTTTTGCTAAAAATTGAAAAAGATGATGGAAGAGCAAATGCTAAAAGTGAAAGATAGCATTAACACATTAAAAACTGATACAGATCAAAGTGCATGAACATTTGGGAGAACCTGCCTCAGCAGGTAAAATGGCAGCACCATTTTCTGAAAGGCTTCCACCTTGCCAGATTTGGTGTCATGTCAATGAATATGATTTGTTTTGGAAGACAAGCCATTCAGATTGTGTGTGTGTGTGTGTGTGTGGTGTAGCTTGTACTTTTTTTAAAGAGCAGTTTTAGGTTCAGGCAAAATTGAGCAGAAAGTACAGAACTCCTGGATGCCTTCTGCCTATCTGCCCAACCTCTGCCATTATCAGTATACTGCACCTGAGTGGGTACATTTCTTACATAATAATTGGGGGTTTATAATAGATATGCAAGACCAAGTTTTACTGCCTTCTCTCATTCTCTATTTTTTGTGAAACCTTAGTTCTTGCCAATTTCAATATTGCTAACCATGATAAAACTCACAGACTTAACCTGAGCAGATTGCTACGGGTATAGGGTACAAATTGAGGCTACAACTTTGCAAAAACAATCTGGGTGGTGGGAGTTATATTTCTTCCTTTGGACTGAAGTTTAATCAGTTGTTCCAGTAAAACATTCAAGAACTTTGAGATAAAGGCAGTTTAAGAATCCTGACTTTGATCATATGAAGCTCATATATTCTTGTGTTTTAATTGAAGACTGAATTTACATTATAATTACAGCAACTTATGTGTAGGGAGGCACAGATCTTGATCCTGACAAGTAAATATCAATTGTGGCATTAGTCCTGGAAGTTATTCAGGATATGATTAAGAAAAAGCTCCCTTAAAAATCATAAGAAACATAATAAGGGCAAAACGCTTCTCAGGAATGTTTTGCTATTGCTGATTTAGAGAAATCAATTTTGGTAACATTCCTCCCTCAACCCCAACCAGCAGCAATATCTGTGATTCAAACAGGATTTCCTGTATGCTACCCGAAGCATCTGTAATTTTTTTTTAAGTCAGTATTTCCCCATTTGGGCCTTTCAATATCTTATGCACGTTTTCCCTGAGCTTCCACATGTGCTTTGGTGCAGGCTGTGTCTTGTACCAGAGGATAAGACCAAAGGGAATGATGAGGGCTGAAATCTACTCTGCCCCTCAACCCACCCCCTGCCTGGATTCGCATGTGTGTGCTCAGAGAAAGGGGCACATAGTAGTTTGCTTTGGGTACAAGTATGGTGAAGGCATGCAGGGGCTATGCCCTGTCCTTCCCCAGGTTTTCCTCATCTGTTTAATTTTCCGTGCACTATTTTCTATCCTCTGGACAACATGCTGCCCCATTACAACCCACTAGCCTGAGCCCCTTCCCATACCTACAGCTGTTCAATAGGCCATTCCAAAGCCCTGTCACCCTTTCTGTTTCCAAAGAACCCCTTCTAACTTGACTCCCTTTTATAGGATATCTTCAAGTGTATGTTAGTGTTATTTGAAGCCCATGATATAAACAAGCTTTATTGAGTTTCATGAGTATTAAAAAAAATAAAAAAGACGACAGTTCAGTTGACATGTAAAAATTTTAAAAGTCAAATACGAAATGAACGTTCACTCAGCCAACCATTTTTACTGAGGGCTCTCTGTGCAGTGTGGTCTATGAAGAGTTCGCTGTTCAGCTTCAAGCAGATTGAAATGATCCTGGGGGGAAATAACACCAAGGCCAAGGACTGTATGGAAGCGAGTTTCAGTGAGTTCTTGAGCTGCCACAGCAGCCGGCTGTGCAGGCCTACATGCCTGCGTTGAAAGGAGACCTTTAAAAGCTATCTTTTTAACAGGATGAATGTGCAAAGCTACTGGGAGGGGGGGCATTGGGGGAAGGCAGCACAAAACTGCCACTTGAGCGTTGCTTCCTGTCCATGTGGCTCTGGCTCTTTGCTGACAGTTATTCTTAGGCCTTCTTTGACTTTAAAGATTTCCTCTTTTCTATTTTTGGTAGCAGAATATGGATTTGGATCTTCATAACCTCTCTTGACTACTAATTGGTGCCTCAAGGAGAGTAGGGCTGCTGTTTTCTGTAGTTATCAGTTCGCTTTCTTTTCAGCACCTCTAAATGATTTTTAATATTAAGGACATAGATTTATGGGAAGGAGTCATTGAGTTTTCAAACTGATTTGTAGTCTCTTAATTTGCACATTCCTTTCTCCAGCAGGGGCATCTCAGAGATCAACTCAAGTAATAGGGTCTGACTTCTGTGATGAGTGAAAGAATCCATGTTGGTAAAACAGATGGCTGTCAAATGACTAGAAAGTAAGTAAGGATGATTTGCATTGGAGTAACATGTAACTGATTAAGCTCAATTCCATTTGGGAAAGAAATAATTGATGCCAATGTAATCCAAAATTAGCTTGATCTATATGAAATGCAAAAGGCTACAAAGCATCCCAGACTGGAATGCAAAGGACCCTGGCCCCAACAAAAAGAAAAACAAGCTTCCCAAAGTGTTAGTAAAGCTTTCATGAAGCATTTGTGATTTGTGTTTCAGTTTGTGCCCTCTAATTCTGTTTCTTGAATCACTTCTGTTTTTCCTGATCTGATGATCACTTGAATTTACTGTCTACTAGTAATAATAACCTTGCATACTGTTGTGTTTTATCCAAGTATCTTAACTTAAATAAACAAAGGAATATTAAGCCCTCAAGTCTTCCCATGAAAATACAGGACCATCTGCTTAGCTGAGTGCAGAATTAGGGATCAGAAATGTTCCCTGCTCAGCTCAGCTTCTTCTGCCACATGATCTTATTCAAGGTTTCCCTCTCTGCCTTTAAAAAAGTGATGAACTTATTCTTGAGAAAGATTGTTGCCAGAATCTGTAAATGAAATATCAAGGGATCACCCCATCTTCCCAGGTTTTATCCATATCCCTTTGCTATAGCATCTGCTTTGACCTTCACAACCCTCCAGAAGCCATAAACCCACATCCCATGAAAAATTTATGGATGCTATTGATTAAAATCTATTTTACAACAAACAAATAAACAAACAAACTGAACAAAGCATAAGAATGGAACTCAGAGAATTAATTCTAGAAACTGCAAATAGATAACTGGTAAAAAAAAAAAACAGTAAAAACCAACTTAAACTAGGTCACATGTTGGGTTTCAACCCTGGAAAAATATCTCTCTATATATTTTACATAACAGTTTTAAGTAGCAAGCAGCATTATCTGCTCAGCTTAACAAAGAGCTAAAAAGCTACACAACAGTTAAAAGAAAGCTTCTCTTAAGTTTCTACAAAGCATTTTGACCCTGCTGAATTTTTCAGAGCTTTTTTAAAATGTGTCCCAATCAGACTTGTCCAGAAAGAGAGCATTGTATTTCTCAAGGGAATGATAATTTGCTCTTTTTCTTTTTTTAAGTGGAGCAAAATGCTAACTTTTAATAGACTATCTGGCCTTTTCTGCACAGAAAACGTCCTCCCTCAGAATTCCTATGCAAATACTCAAACTCCAGGGTTGGGAAAAGGTTAAAAAGAACTGAAAACATCCATAGTGGCTCTTTCTGAGATGCACGACAGCACTTGGCAGGATGAGGTGTTCCTAGCAGGTGCTAGATTTGCTATAAATGGACAATTTATAAACAGAGCTGACAACTGGGAAAACAGAGCAGTGGGGAATGTGGGCATTCCAGGGGCCAGTGGTTGATTTCCTATCAGATGGTCCTCAGCATGGAATTATTGATAGCTACTGCTCTGAAAGAAAGCCAGTTGGCTGATGCATGCATGAAAGGGCTGTACCTCGGTTCATGCATGATCTGCTGCTAGATATTTTAAGTAGGTCAGTCCAAATTAGCTCCTTCAGGTTGGTACTTCCTTAATTAGCAATTTAATTGCAAAGTCTTTTCCTTCCTCCTCCACCTTGACTGAATTTCTCTCTTCCCTATACATAATGCCAGAGGAATGGGACCTGGAAGAAGTCTGATACCACGTACAGAAGAGAGATCAAAGGTGATGGGAGAGGACTCACGGCAGTCTTTAGTGTCCCAAACCAACACAGGACCTGGCTAAGGCAAGTCATGTGTGATTGCGGCAGCAGTTTTTGGCCCAGTGTCCTGGGGAAAAAAGAGGAGGGGCTTTGTGCATGGAGCCCTGGGGAAGAGACAGAAATTCTGGCAGCTGTCTCCTTTCTCTTTCGCTGATTGTTAAGGGTTGCCACAGTTAAGACATTCCTAAGACCCCTAGTGAAGTCCTGAGTATTCCCATAGGTGTGCTCTGTTGATCGCATACATCCTTTCCATTGTTTTGTGCTTTATTTTGAGCCATTTTTTTTCCCAGTAGAGGTTGATGATGGTTTGTAGGTTGGTAACAGTGAACAACCATCCTGTATATATATCTGCAACCTTGCATTGAAGCAGAGTTCTACCTGCAGTGAGCAGAGTGGCCATACCTGTTTGTTCTGCATGAGTGGTTTTTCCAGGAGACATGTATTTGGCTAGGCTCTACTTTTCTGCCAACCACACCCTATTGTTTTTCTCTTCAGAGGAACATACTGATTCTGCAAGGACTTTTGACTTCCTTACAAGGAGTGAAAATTGCACAAGCCTGAAGATTAGGTTATTGAATTGGATGCATATTCCTGTACAAGGATTGGCCTAGGCAAGAGGGCTGTTGCAGCTTTAGGGATTTTAGGAAATCCAGAGCAGTGACTATTTGGTGCTACATAATGGCAAGACACAGTTGGTTAGAGAGCAATCTAAAGCATTGAGGTGACAGATACTTTACTCTTAGTGGAAAGTCATGTCTGAGTACAAACCTGCAAGAATAGTTCTTGCCTCTGGGAATCTCAGGGTTTACCAACTGGGGTGGATTCTTTAGTAAATGTGAGAAATCTTATGGAGCATCTATTATTTGCAAAGAACTGTACAAGGTGTAGAAGATAAAAGAAAGATTAGGCACAGTAATTGCTACCCAAAAGTTTATGAAATGGTTAGAGAGATACAGAAAATTCTTATTAAAAGATGATTAAGTTGGAACAACAGGGCACATGAAAGCCTTGGACAACAAGGGACTGCTTGATAAGTGCCCAGGTGTGCCAAGGATGGCGTGAAGGGAAAGACAGAACTACAGCCAGGTCTCAGTGGTGGGAGATTCTCAGTATAGTAAATGAAAATGTGAAAAAGAGATCACATAGACCTAAAGGTCACATAAAGTGTGGAGTTCTTCTTGCTGGGGATTTCTGATCAGGGGAGGAAGATAAAGCAATTGATACATCAAGGCCATGTAGACACGTAACAGTGTTTGGGTTATTTCTTCAGAGGGGGGATTGTTGTAGGCAGCTGAGTTAGTTATAAACATTATAGGCAGTGCGACAGGGCTAGGTTCTCAACGAGGCCAGTGCAGAAGCCCAGATACTTTGCAACTATAGGGGAGACAGACACCTCCTGCTGTGGGCCAGGCCTCAAGACAAAAGACCAAACAAATGCACCCATGTCCTGAGGATTGATATTCTAAATAGTTCCCTATCACCCTGAGGAAGCCTGGAGTCACCATCCCATCCCCCTAGGGAAGAGTCACTGCTCCTTAAGAATGCCCACTTTCTACATGACTGGCTTCCCCATTTGTCCCTAATGTAATCACGTTTACCTGAACTATTAATCTTATTGGCCAGCTATAGTTATGCCCCACCTTATGCCCGTCTGCTTTGTGAGTTCTCAGTCTTTCCCCACCTTGAACCCGTCTCACCCCATGATTTTGCTCTACAAAGGTCCCTGGAAAAGACAGAGTACTTGGCAACCTGCTCTGGACCCCTTCTGTCTCTCTCAGACAGAATCTTTCTTTGTCTCAATAAATATATTCTACTTTTAACCTCTGTTGTTCCTAAAATTCATTCTTTGATTTTAGAGAACACAAGCTCACGGACATAGTAGGTTGGGAGTTTCATTCCCCTATATCAACAGCAGGGTGGCTTCTGGGCCCCATCTCAAAGTAGCTAAGGCTGAGATGTTTAGACTGTAGGGAATGTTCTGCAGCACTCAATGGATGGAGCCTTTCTTCCTCAGTATCCCTTTCCTCACATATCCCGTTTGCCATCTGACTAAGCTAGGGCCACACGACCTTCTGCTTGTGGAGTTTCCCCACCAACAGAGCCAAAGTGAAACAAAAGCAGATTCACTTTTTTAAAGTTCACTGCTTGACTAATTCACTCATTCTTGGATTCACAGTCATATTTCCCTGGTTTATTTGAGGCCTTGCTGTACACTTGGATGATTGCTTATTTTCATAGCTAACTCTGAAGGTCATCTCTGAGCTCTGGAAGCATCTAATAAGCTTGACAGATGCCTCTTTAAGGAAGAGCTGAGTAGCTGGGATGGCTTGAGGGTACCCTTGTCGGAGAAGGCTGGTGTTCTAAGAGCTATGGGTGGAACCCTCTTTCTTGACAGTATTTCTGTTCTCTTGTACCTTAGTACATGACCTGCAGACAGACAGCTTTAACACCAGGTAGGAATTAGGAAAAAATACAGAATTGGGGACCTGTTAGATCATAACTTGTTTTCAAGTTAGATCAGGACCTGTTTTCAAATTCCTGAGGGAGCCATTTGTATCTTAGAATTTGAAAAGGATTGCTTTCAACCTAGCTGGGAGGAAAGTTCACCTGTAAATCTTCAAAAACATCCCTTAACGCTTTGTTTACGTCAAACAAATTAAATCAGGACCTCTCAAAAAAGTGGAGTCCTGACATTGATATGTAAAGGAAAAAAACCAAAAAACAATCTGGATAATTCTGTGTGTATCCTGAGTTGAAAACCATAGACCTCTGCTCTGAGTTAGCCATTTTGTTTGTAAGGCACTGAATTCCCCTCATGTTGTAAGACAAAACACAGACCATAAATGAAGTGAAAATAATGCTAGCCAAACATTCATCCAGAGGTTGATTAGGAAGCTCCTGTCAAGAGGCAGACACTATCATTGGGTTGACCCACAAGTGTCAAGGTGGCAGCTTGTTAAAATTCCTAGTCATGAATATTGTCCTCTGGCTTTAGAGGGGGCCTCTATGTAGAATCTGGTCATCTTTGCCCCTCATCTTTTTATCCAGGGAGACTGAATCAGCCCAGTTGGGGAAAGCATGCTTCTTCCCTATTACAGCAGAAACCTGTTAAAGAATTCTGAGTATTGATTTTCATATAATTGCTCACTTTGAGTGTATATGTGTGTGAGTGAACATATAATGTCTGTGTATATTTGTCAGTGTGTGTGAAGGCTTGTGTATATAAACACACAAACATACTGAAGAATAAAACGAAGCGTTTGTGAAGGAAGCTCCAAATCTAGAAATAAAAGAGTTAGTGACTGACTACTAATTGTTCCATGTGGTTTTGGAGCTGCCAGTCATAGGGACTCCCTCAGGGATAACAGAACTTATTGGAAGCAGATTCATGAGGAAGATCAGAGGATTTTAGATGTCGCTGCTGCTTGTAAAAAAATTTATAATTTGTACCTTGGTGCACCTTCACTCAGGTGCTTGAAGTTGGTGCCCTGTGTCCAGACAAGTAGCTTCTTGGGCTATTAATTATGTAATTAAAGGTTTAAACCTTCTTATTTTAAATGATAATAAAATATTTAAAAGTCTCTTGCATATAAACTTATTTTTTTTGTCTTTGCATTTGTTACCATTCATTGCCTTTTATCATGGGATGGCTGGCTGGACAAGCCAAGTTAATTACTGCCCTATTGTTTTTTTTTCCTTATTGTTTTTGGAAGACAAGGTGACACAAGACTATTAACTAGTCTATAAATTAGAGCTGCTTTCTTCTGGCACCTTTCTGTTTTTCTTTTTGGTATTGAGAATCAAACTCATGATCTTGCACTTGCCAGGCGGGTGCTTGTACCACTCAGCTAAATCCCGAGCCCTCTTGCACATTTCTTTTTTTTTTTTTTTTTTTTTGTACTGGGGATCTAACTCACAACCTTGCGCTTGCCAGACAGGCACTTATGTCACTGAGCTACATCCCCCGTCCTCTTGCACCTTTCTTATTACTTATGTTCTGCTTAGGCCAGATCCCAGCGGATGGAGAAGTTTGCTGCAGGTGTGGCTGATAGCATGGATTGATAAAGCAGAGACTCCGGGGCCAGAAGAATGAGAGAACCAGGGAGACCATTATAATGGGGAAAAGGCCACAACTCCAAACTGAGAATTTTCATCTTGTATTACCTAAAAAAGTGTAGGCCATGGCACAACCTAGCATTAAATAAATGCTACACAAATTCAGTCCCCTAAGTTATAATGAAACCCAGCAGTTAGTGATGTTGATAGACAAGATAACTGTTAAAGGATCATAGTAAATGGCTATGTGTCTTTTTATTTTAATTTTTTAATTTTTTTGGTACCTGGGATCAAACTCATAACCATGCACTTGCAAGGCGGGCACTTATGCTGCTGAGCTAAATCCCTGGCCCTTACGTGTCTTTTTAAAAATCTTACCAGTAAATCTAATCCAGTCTTAAACAAAATAAAATCTAAAAAAAAAAGTTTTTCTCTTGCTGTTTTCAACTTTATGAAATAAAATCTTGTGATCTTTTCTGGAGGAATTATATGATGGCTATCAAATAATGGCACTTAATAAATTGTAGAACAAATAATTATCAGCTTCTTAATAAAACTCCATTAATCCTAAAAGTTATATGATATATATTTATCCTGTTTTCAGACTTACATTAAAAATATATTATTCTATTGTGAAAATAAAGCAGTAAATACAAACAAGTAAAAAGAAAACACATTATTATTTCCAAAAATCATCTCTGTTTTATGTATTTTCTCCAAGACATATGTTCACGAAGCTTTTTCTTATTTTAAAGAGAATAAAACAGAACAGAACAGAACAAAGCAGATCAGAACAAAACAATGCAAGCAACACAGTATTTCAAAACAAGACAACAGGAAAGCAACAGTGGCTACCATAATGTCTCTTGTTCTCTTTGAAATAGTTGTCCATATCTCCATACATATTGAAATCAAATAATAGAGAACAGACTAAAACCAATCAAAACAAAGAATAAAAGCATTACTGGATTTCAAAACATGATAAAAATCAGCAATGGCTACCATAATGTCTAATTTTCTTCAAGGTAGCTGTTCATACTATCACATGTAATAAAATCAATTCTTGTAAACTCTTTAGGAGAAATTCTAGGCATATATAAGCCTGTACATGTACACCTATCTTTTCTATATTAGAGGGAAAAACAAAACAAATTATGAGAAAAGCAAGAAACAAAAGAGGCAAATAAATAACAATAACAAAGAGCCCAAAACAATGACAATATAGGCTTTCAAACCAACGTGGTAGGAACATAATTAAGGCTTTTATTTTACATAGTTATCTTCAAAAGAGTTACTCACTTTACCAGATATAAACATGCAAAATTGATCTAGTCCTATGAATGTTAACTTTTTTGTTCCAAGAACTAGTAGAATTAGTAGCACACTCATCTTAGCTATCTTACGTGTGTACAAACACACTTGTATCTTTTTCTTTTCCCTTTCTTCTTTTCTTTTTTCACTATCTGAGGTATTTTTTCCCCTTTGAGCAGTTTCTTACTCTTTCACAATATTTATTGAAGATTTTTTATCTTATTTACTCTTTCAGTTTCTTATACTAGGGAGACAATATAGTATTTACACATGTGATTTTGATTTATTTCATTTATGAATATGGTCTCAAGTCACATCCATTTACCTATAAAAGCCTCAATGTGATCCTTCTTTATAGTTGAGTAGTACTCCATTGTGTAAAAATACCAAATCTTTTTTTATTCATCACTCAGTTGATGGGTATTCAGGTTGTTACCAGGTTTAGATATTACAAATTGTGCTGCTATAAACATGGGCACATATACCACTGTGGTACAGTGATTTCAGTTCTTCTCAGAATATGCCTAGAAGTGGAATAGCTGGGTCAAATGGGACTTCCAATCCCAGCTTTTGGAGGAACCTCCAGATTGATTTCCACAGTGGTTGCACAAGTCTAAACTCCCACCAATAGTATAGAAAAGTTCCTTTTTCTCTGCAGCCTCTGCAGCATTTGTTATTGGTTTTCTTGATCCTGGCCATTCTTTCTGGAGTGAGATGCAATTTCAGTGTGGTTTTAATTTGCATTTCTCTAATGACCAATGATGCTGAACATTTTTTTATGTATTTATTTGCCATTTGTATTTCTTCAGCTGAGAAGTGTGTATTCATTTCAGATGCCCATTTTTGGATTGGGTTTTTGAATTTTAGGGGTCTGATTTTTAAAAATTCTTTATATGTTCTAGAGAGAAGTCCTTTGTCTGAGGGACAGTTGACTAACATTTTTTTCCCAATTCATGGGTTTGCTTTCCACCGTCAGAGATTTCTTTTGATATGCAAAAATGTTTTAATGAGAGGAGATCCCAGTTGTTGATTCTGGGAAGTATTTCCCATGCAGTATGGTATTTGTTTATGAATTCTCTGCTACCACTATGTTTTCAAGATTTCTACCTACTTTATCTTCCAGCAGATTTAGTGTTTCTGTTTTAACATTTAGATCTTTGATCCATTTTGACTTTATTTTAGTGCATGGTGATAGGCATGGGTCTAGTTTTAGTTTTTGGCATATAGAAAGCCAGGTTTTCCAGCACCACTTGTTAAAGAGGCTATCTTTCTTCCAGTGAACATGTCTGGCCCCTTTGTCAAAGATAAAGTGGCTGAGTGTATTTGTAGTTGTGGTTGTATCTTCTAATTGAATCCATTGATCTTCAGATCTGTTTTTATTCTAGTACCATGCTGATTTTATTACAGTAGCTTTGTAGTATAACTTCAAGTCAGGGATGGTGGTGCCTCTTGCATTGCCTTGTTGCCCAGAATTGCCTTTTCTATTCTAGGTCTGTTCTGGTTCCAGATGAATTTTAGCAATGATTTCTTTAAATTTGTGAGATATTCTAGTGATATTTTGATTGGAATTGCATTAAATCCATATAATAATTTTGGGTGAATGGCCATTTTCACAATGTTTACTCTTCGTATCCATGAACAAGGAATGTCTTTCCATTTTCTGTGATCCTCTTTGATTTCTTTTTCAGAGTATTTTAATTTTCACTGAATAGATATTTTACTTCTTTTGTTAGGTTGATTCCTAAGTATTTCATTTTTTTTAGATGCCATTGTGAAGGGTGTGGCTTCTCTTATTTCTTTCTCATTGAGTTTGTTGTTTGTGTATAGGAATGCTATTGATTTTTGAGTGTTACCCTACTACATTACTGAATTTGGTTATTACATCTAGGAGTCTTTCAGTGGAATTTTGGGAGTCTTCTATGTAGTGTATCATGTCATCTACAAATAATGATAATTTAACCTCTTCCTTTCCCTATCCATATTCCTTTTATTTCTCTCTTTTGTCTAATTGCTCTGGCTAATATTTCTAGCACTATATTAAATAAGAGTGGTGATAATGGATATCCTTATCTTGTTCCTTATTTTAGAGTAAAAACTTTCATGTTTTGACCATTTAATATGATGCTAGCTGTTGGTTTGTCATAGATAGCTTTTATAAGATTGGGTAATGACTATCTATTCCAATTTTCTACAGGGTTCTTATCATGAATGAGTGTTGGACTGTATCAAAAGTATTTTCTGCATGTATTGAAATGATCATGTGATTGTTATCTTTATTTATATGGTGTATTATGTTTATTGATTTGTATATGTTGAACCATCCCTGCATTCCTGGGATGAATTCCACTTGGTCTTGGTGTATGAATTTCTTGATGACTTGCTGCATTCTGTTTGCCTTTTATTGAGGACTTTTGCATCTATGTTGATTAGGGAGATTGACCTGTAGTCCTCATTTTTGGTTGAGTCTTTCTCTGATTTTAGTATTAGCAAATTCTTGCTTCAGGGAATGCATTAGGAAGAATTGCTTCCCTTTCAATTTCATTGATGTTTTTGAGGAGTGTTGGGATTAAGTCTTCCTTGAATGTCTTGTAGAACTGAACTGTGAATCCATCTGGACCTGGGCTTTTCTTTGTTGGAAAGGTTTTAATTACATTTTCAATTTTATTAATTGAAATAAGGTTATTCAGATTTACATCTTCTTGATCCAGCTTTGGTAATTCATATGTGTTTAGGGATCTTTCCATTTCTTGTGCATTGTCAAACCTATAAGAATAAAGGTATTCAAAGCAGGTATTGATGATCTTCTGTGTTTCTACAGGGTCTATGGTAATTTTTGCCCTTTTCATTCCTTTTTGCTTGAATTTGAGTTTTTCCTTCCTTTTTAAAATAAGGATGGCTAGGGGCTTATCAATTTTATTTATTCTTTCAAGGAACCAAATCTTTGATTCATTAATTCTTTGTATTGATTTCTTAGTCTCTATTGTATTAATTTCTGCTCTGATCTTTAGAATTTCCTCCCTTGTTTTGGCTTTGCGCTTGACTTGCTCTTCTTTTTCTAGATGTTTGAGGTGTAGCATCAGGCTGTTTATCTGTGTTCATTCTGTTTTATTGATGTGAGAAATCACCACAATAAATTTCCCTCTGAGGCCTGCTTTCATTGCATTCCACAGGTTCTGGTAAGTTGTATTTGTATTTTCATTTGCTTATAGATATTGTTTAATTTCTTCTTTAATGTCCTCTATGACCCATTGATTGTTCAGGAGTGTATTATTTAATTTCTATGTGTTTATGGAGTTTTAGAAGTTTCTTTTGCCATTAATTTCTAGTTTCATGACACTATGATCAGATAATATACATAGGATAATTTCAATTCTTTAGCATTTACTTAAGCATGCTCTATGAAATAATATATGTTTTATTTTAGAGAATATTTCATGTGAAGCTGAGAAGAATGTATGTTGTGATGCTGTTGGGTGCAACACTCTGTACACATCTACTAAGTCCATTTGTTCACATGTTTGGCTGAGTTCTGTTATTTCTTTGCTGATTTTCTGTCTAGTTGATCTGTCTCTCTGTGTCAAAGGGGTGTTAAAATCTTCCATTATAATTATGTTATTGCTTATTTAATTTTTCATTTCTATTATTATTTGTTTTATATAGCTGGTGCTTCCATATTTGGTACATATATATTGAAGATTTTATCTCTTCCTCTTGAAGTTTTCCCCTAACTGGTATACAGTGATCTTCTTTATCTCTTTTGATCATTCTTGGTTTTAAAGTTCACACTGTCTGCAAACAGAATAGCTACCCCTGATTTTTTTTTTTTTTTTTGAGTTCCTGTTGTGTGAAGTATTGTTTCCCATCCTTTGACTTTTAGTCTATGAGTTTCCTTTTGGGTTAGATGGGGTTTCTTGTAGACAGCATGTTTGGATGTTGTTTCTTGATCCATTCTGCCAGTCTGTTTCTTTTAATTGGTGAATTGAAGCCATTTACATTAATGGTTATAACATATATATATATTGGTTTATTTTTGTCATGTTATCTTTCTTCTGTTGGTTCTTTACTTTTCCTCTCTGTTTAATTGTTTGCCTTGCTTACTGTTTTTTTTTTCTGTTGCTGTTCTTGAAGTCATAATTATTTTTATGTCTATCTAGAATGTCTTGCAGTATTCTTTGCATGGTTGGTTTGGTGGTCATGATGATTTCTCCATCAATTTTGAAGGGCAGTTTTTCAGAGTACATCAGTCTGGGGTGGAAGTCATTTTCCTTTAAGATTTGAAATACTTGGCTCCATGTTTTTTTTTTTTTAACTCATTGTTTATGGTGAGAAGTCTTCTGTGATTCTGATGGCTTTCCTTTATATGTAATCTGTCTTTTTCTCTGCTAGCTTTTAATATTCTGTTCTTATGTTGAATTTCTGTGACAATGATTATCATGTGTCTGTGTGTAGGTTTATTTTGGTTATGACTAATTGGAGTTACATATGCTTCACTTTTTTTTTTTTTGGTGCCAGGGATCGAACTCATAACCTCACACTTGCAAGGCAGGCACTTAAGCCACTGAGCTAAATCCCCGGCCCTGCTTCACTTATTTTCATGTCAGTTTCCTTTCCCATGTTTGGGAAATTTTCAGCTATTACTTCTATAGTCTTTTGAAAACATTTGTGTTGTCATCTTCTTTTTTTTTATACCAATCAGTCTTATAATATTTTTCTTTGCATCATCTTGCAACAGTTGAATTATTATTTCCTGATTCCTTGTTATTTTTAAAAGATCTTTCCTTTCTTGTTCACTAACTGCAATCTTGTCTTTGAGGTCTGAAAGTCTTCACTTTCATTGAGATGGTCTTGCTAGCTTTTGATGGAATTTTTTATTTCCTGGATATCTCTTTTCATCTGTTTCATGCATTCTGTTTCTTCCTTATATTGTTCGTTCAAGGTTTCCATATTTTTCAGTGCTCCTCATTTTTTTAAACTATGCCTTCTTTAGATATGTTCAGAATTTCTTTTGTTTTATTTATCATTTCTTTTTCCTGGGAGATTATTTCTGGTCTGAGTTCTTTTACAGCTTCATAGAATCATTTCATTACTTCATTTGCTATCATTTCAGATGTTTCAGGTGTTTGATTTACATTTTCTTCTATGTCCATGTCTCAGGCTTATTTGGGATGGGCTGAAGATTTGAGATTTCATTTTGCTATTTCATTTTCTCATTTTCCTGTATCCCCCTGGGAAAGCTGAATGCAAGGTTTCAGTTGCTTCCGGGTTTAGGATATCTGTCTGTACTATGGGGAGTTTCCCCAGTTGAATTAGGGTCATTAGTCAGGCCTTACCAGCTTCCTAGGGGCACTTGAAGTCTCATCACATGGGGACAGAATGCTGGGTGGGCCTTCAGCACACCCCAAAGGCACTCTGAGACTCCCTGGGTGCTTAGGTTTGCTGGGCAGGACTCTACGAGGTTCTGAGTGGCCTACCAAGCCTGAATAGTTTGATGGAATACTCGGCTCACACCACACAGACTACCAAAGCTACCCAGCTGCTTGGGGTCACTGAGTGGGGACCTACCAGGATATGAGTAATGTACCGAAGTTGTACGGCTAGGTTGAGTTTCCTGTGTAGGGCTTCTGCTCTCACCACTCAGTGCAGGAAATTCTTCTGCAACTCAGGGTCACTGCGTAAGGCCCAGCTAGGGCCTGAGTGACCTACCAAAGGTCCCTGACTGTTTGGGGATGCTAGGCGGGGCCCTATCAGGTTCCAAACAAGGTGCTGAGGTTGCACAGCTAGGTGGAGTTTGCTGTGCAGGCCTGAAGCTTTCTTTTTTTAACTGGGGCATGAAGTGAATGGAATTTGAGATATGTAATATATAAAGTTATGTTAAATTTTTAATTTGATCAAAATTATTTTGGTGTGGACTCTTCTACCATGCTTTGGAGACACTGGAGATTCTTTAGCACATTATAAATATCTACTGTAAGAACTTAGAAGAAGAGAGATAAAGCTGAAATGGAATCCTCATGCTGCTGAATAACTGAGAGATAAAATGATGTAATTACTTTGTCTGAGTTACCCAGGTCATCAAATTTAGAACCTCATCTGGGACCCCCAGCCTAGGTGTCTTTCAAATAAATATCCTTATAGCAAGTCACCACAGATAAAGTAAACAGAAAATTAAGGATGAGCTGAAATTTTTGCAAAATTAAGTGCAATGGTCTAAAAGTTTATGGGTTCCCAACATAGATATCTTAAAATTTTAACCACCAAAGTGATGTACTGTGAAATGGAGACTTTGAGAGGTGATTAGGTTTATAAAGTGGAGCCCTCATGAATGAGATTAATGCCATTCCAATAGTACATTACTGATGACAGCCTCAGATCATCTGTTCCCTTTTCTGTCAAATGAAAAAATTAAATTTTTAAGGGCTGTTGTAGCAGTGATGCTCCAGTGAATTTTAGTCTTTGATTTGTATGCTGACACATGTTTTTAGTGGCCCAAGAAAGAACCCTTTGTCTGTTCTGTATGTGAGGACACAGTAAGAAGGTGTCATCAGTGACCTGGAAAGTGAGCCCCCATCAGATATCAAAATGTTTTAGCATCATGATAATGGACTTCTCAGCCTCCACAATTGTGAGAAACAAATTTCTGTTGTTTGTAAGCCACCTTGTGTATGGTAGTTTTTACAATAGAAGCTTAAGAAGACCAAGACATTAAATGACCTCAAGTAACAGCAAAATGGTTAAGTGCATGCTTGACAGCTGCGCTCATGGATCCAAATACTGGATCCACCAATTACCAGCTCTGTGTCCTCAGGCTGTTTCTTTAATGATTTATTGATTCTACCAATATTTATTGAGAACTAACTACATGCCAGGTATTCTATACACTGGAACAGTAGCAATGAACAAAGGAAAGTTCATTTCCTTATGAAACTGATGTGCTAGAAGGGTCAGAGAAGCAAAACCAAGTTAAGTATATAAAGTGCTAGGTTGGCTTTTTTTTTAAGTACTAGAGATGAACCTGAGGCCTTCATACTAAGTGACATCTTCAGCCCTTTCTATTTTGAGACAGAGGAGTTCACTAAGTCAGCCAAATAGGATAAAAACTTGCAATCTTCCTGCCTCAGCTTTCTAGAGTAAGGGTGCTACAGGCCTGCCCCACTACATGTGGGTAGGGTTGCTATTTTATACAGGGAATTCATCATAGAGAAGTTGACATTTGAGTGGAGGTCAAGGAAACTTTTAATCTTTCCCAGAATCAATTTTTCATCTCTAAACAGGATAATAACAATACCTCTCTCACAAGATAGCACTGAGAATTCAATGAAAGAATGGTGCAAATTAAAGCAAAGAGCTTCATTGATGTTAGCTTCAGATCATTTGTTTCCTTTTCTGTCATATAAAAAATTAGATTTTTATTAAGGACTGTTGTAGCAGTGGCACTCTTGTGATTTTTTAGTCTTTGAGTTGTAAGCTGACATGTGCTTTTAGTGGAACCCTAGACCTAATTCTCCTTCCTTGTTCATTCTTCACCATAGCTGCCCAAACTGCCTAACCATTTGACATTAGGTAGAAATCTTAACACACTTAAGAACATCTGAGACACATTCAAAGGATAAAAACTCGAAGTTTAATTCCCTACGCAATGCAAATTTTCATTGTAACCTTTAAACCAAGATTTTATCTAGTAGGTCATGGAAAGTAAGACACTTCTGTTCAGATTCATAGGGATGTTTCTGTGGATACAAGACACTCCCTTGCTTCAAGGCATAGTATTAAAACTCATTAAACTTTAAGTAGACAAAATGTACAACAGCGCTATTATGAAGAGATCCAAAAACAGCTAAGGGCTCCACCCGGTTGGCATTTCTAAAGTTAATGCGTCTTTAAAAACAGAGCTTTCATATTTCCATGGTCCTACAAGATTCTAGGGTTTTTGTAGTTTTCATTCAATGCCTGAGCAATGACTTGCTGTGTTTGCAAGCTGACTAACGTGTTTAAATTTGGATGCAAATGTTCATGTACCAGAAAAATGTGTTTTGAAAAAAGTGGTGGGAAATTAGTTTCTAAAGCAAGCATTTGGATGTTTCCTTTTGTAACTTCTGAACATGTTTTTTCTTTCTTTTGAATAAAAACTGCCTACTCTGCACCCTGTGTGTTGACATTTCCCACAGCAACTTGGGGCTCAGTCTCACTGACCAGGCACTGATGTCCACAAGTGTTTTAACTTTCCCACTGACATTGTGATAGATATGGATTGTTTTGTTGTTTAGCTGGGTTGATTCAAAATGAGAAGTCGTTGTCCATGAAGTCTTCCCAGGTGTGTGAGACTCTTGAGTCGACCAAGTCTTCTTGATCCTCTTGATGACAGCTTTTGAGAAATGTTTTGAGAGCCAAGTTTTGTCTGTTTGGGCTGGATGTTGTAGAACTGCTTTCTGGCTAGTTCTGGATCTATGAGTAGTTTTATATTGACAGAAGAACAGGATCTCCTCATTAAAAAGACATTTTACATTTTAAATGGACATGTGGTTCAGTATCCCTTGTTTCCCTGTGGTCAAAGTGCATCAAGAATTAATCAGATTGAAAGGAGTTAAGCCAATGGTGTGTACAGGCTCTTCCAAGGTTATCTTTGCAGTTGATGACTGATTTTGCTTTTAGCTACTCATTTTTGTTAACATCTTTTACTAGGCTTCTTCACCATGATCCTTTGTACAGTACCACAGGGTTGTTAGAGGCTAAAAATAATCTGAACCTAAAAGTCCTCCAATCTATATGTGTAGAAATTCCTACCAGAAGGTATAATTATCTTACATTTTTGTGTGTGTGAAAATGAAATCCCAGAAAATCTAAAAGAAAAGGAAGATAAATGTATGAAAAGAGAAGGACGATAAATGTATTTCACTGGCAATAGAAATACCCAGCATGCTATGCTGCAAGTATGCCCCACACCAAGTAGTGAGCATCTCTCAAGGCAGGAAATAATATGTGACAAAGACAAGAAAAAATATGCAAGCTTTTGTCTTATTTTAAAGAGAAAAAAATCCACAGAAAACAAAAATAAAAAAGAGACAAACAACAATAACTACAACAACAAAATTTCTCTAACAATAACAATATAGGCTTTCAAAACAAGATGGTAGAAATTTAACAATGGTTGTTATATTGCATATTGTTATTTTCAAAAGAGCTGCATAGATTATCAGATATAGACAAGCAAAATTAATCAAACAATATGAATCTTAACTGTTCTTTTCCATGAACTAATAGAATTAGTAGTATAACCATCTTAGCTATTATATATATATATATATATATATACACACACAAATTTATATATTTTTCCTTTTCCCTTCTTTGCTCCTTTTCCCTATCCAGTCCTATCCTATCCTAGTTGTTTTCCCCATTGAGTAGTTTCTTATCCTTTCACAGTTATCTATTGTAGATTTTGGATCTTATTTACTCTTTCATTTTCCTACACTAGAGAGACAATATGGTATTTAGACATTTGGTCTACCTTATAGTTCCATGGGCAGGAAAACAGCTTCCATAGAGACAGCCTCTGATATCTTCTCTTTCTCACATTAATTTTTACGGCTTCAGAAATCCATATTATCACTTTCCTACTTAATATGATGTCCTTGCCTTGCTTGTGGACTTTGTGTATTCTGGACTTATGGGTTCACAATAATACCAGATTGCTGTTCCAACTTTAACAATGTAGATATTAATTACATAAAGAAGCATACAGCAAAGGGTGGAGGTCATCAGTAATGTGATTATACAACATGTTGCGCTTTAGACTTTTCACAGATTAATGTCTTTTTATGACCTGTTGATTGAGAAATTACATAATGTAGAAAGAGTTCTTGTGGATTCAGTTACACAGTCGGAATTTAAGTGTTTTATATATAACTATATACTAATTTTTAGCCATAAATCAATATATCTTTACCTTTTCATTGAATAAATTAGATATAATCTAAAAAGCTACAGCTACCAGATCACCATTTGATTTGAGCTCCAATTCCACACCCTTCCTTTCAGGGAACCACTATTAGTACAATACTATGTATCCATTAATAACTTTTCTTTGCTCTCATATACATATATATGCACTTATAAAATATTTGGTAATTTTTTATGTGTGATATATGTATTTTTGACATAAACTATATCATACTGTGTATTGTACTACAACTTAGTGCCATGTCTTCAAAGATACTTTGTATCAGTTCACAGAGAGCTCAATTTATTTTTGTGAATGCCTGTGTAATTTATCACATTTATTTCATTGTCCTCCTATATTTATACCCATCAATATAAAATCAGGGCAATGTCTTTTTCAGATTGGAATAGCTTTTTTTTTTTTTGGTGCTGGGGATCAAACTCACAACTTTGTGCATGCCAGGCAGGCACTTATGCCACTGAGCTAAATCCCCAGCCCCTATCTTTTTCAGTAAAAGAATTTTTAAAACCCCCCACAGATCTGGGGAAGTCCTAAAGAAGCTCAGGAGTGCTCTGTGTTCTGGTAGGTAAAACACCACCCATGATAATATAAAATACCACAAGCGTGCTATGCATGGATGTAGAATCCATATTTTCCCTGCCTGCATGTTAGGGGACTCCTAAACTAAGAAATTAATGTAGAAACTAATCATGTACTGATGAAATCCTTGGAATTTCCATTATAGAAAATGTCAAAATCACTTCTAATTATATTCTATAATTCACAATGTACAACATGGACCCGTATAAACATTCAGCACATACCTCATATGCCATAGAGTGAAATAATTAGGGAACAATAATGAGAAAAATTTGTATAGCAGGAACTTAATAGGAAATGTGCTATGAAACAAGTATGTTTACATAAGTAAAATATGAGAAAATCAAAGGAACCAAAAACTGAAGTCAAATAGAAAAAAATCAGTGGAACCAAATACTAAAAAAGAAAACATGTTCATGTGAAAAAATGTAGTATAAACTTCTAGAAAGGAAAACTATAGTTGTCAAAAATAATAGTGCCTTGTAATCAAACACACACAATGAAAAGTAAAGGCTTGTCATTTTAAGATATAATTATTAGTGAGTAAATAGTGACAGTAAATTAATGGTATGTGTTAGGTCATATCAATACACCACACAGTTATTTTTGTTTTTGTTTTTTGTAGCAGGAATTGAACTCAGGACCTTGCACTTGCCAGGCGGGCACTTGTGTCACTGAGCTATATCCCCGCTCCAGTATACTATAAATGCACTGATTTGTCATAATTTCTCACTTATATAATATTAAGAACAAGGTCTCTTTATTTAATACCTTAAGCTACATAATTAATAACTGTAAGACATAGAAAACAAAAAATTGAAATCCAAGATCTTCAAAAGTCTCTGGACAAAGTTTCTAAGTTTTTTAGTTTTTGACTTCTTTTGACTTCTATTAGGTCTTCTTTTGACTTCTAATTAGGAAACAAATTTGCCCGTGGGAATTAAAGACCATCCTGTGTAAATTTAAAATAATTTTGAAAACAAAAGGGAAGTGCCTGCAAAGTCTGAACTCTGAATTTCATCAGCATCTTACATCCTATGAGATCATTGGGAAAACCTTTTGGTAGCAGGATTTGGTGTCTCTATGATTGGGGATCCAGAGGCCGCCTCCTTCCAACAGTGGAGTTGTCCAATACATTTAGATGGCAAAGGACCTCTGATTAATTATAGAGCTGCTGCTTAAAGAAACTCCCAACATTTTTGCTTTATAATTAGACCAAGTTCAAGGGGACTGTTCTCAGGTGCTTTTTTGTTGCCTTTGCTGTTGTTAGGTACTACACTCTCTTCCTAAATTCATTGTTTTAATTCTGGAACATTTTGTATGATTTTCAAGTGTTTTCTTGCACTTTTAAAATGAGATTGCCCCACGAATACTCTTATTTTTGTTTCTTATAACATTTTTAATGGCAAGTTCTAATCAATAAAAGTGCAATTTGTTCAGTTGAGAGAATATTTAAGATGCCAATACTTGCTTGAAATTTCTAATCTATCTTCTCAATTAGGAACATTTTTGTTTATCCTTATGAATAGCACCAAATATATTATTTATTAAAGTAAGACAAGCAAGCTCTAATGACCACAGGAAAGATAACTTTTTTAGGAATCATAAGGAAAGAGTTCACAATTTAGCTTTATTGGAAAGCATTAGAATGAATAAACTTAAACCATTTACAAATAGAAAAGAAGGAGGTCATTTTGAATTAAGCAAACCTGAAAAAAAAAAATCCTACTATAAGCACAACAGGAGGCAAGACACAGCACCATCCATTTAGAATCCGTGTTTAAATCATGACTTGTTTCTAGACTCCAGGCTTGTGTGAGATCCTGGAACTAAATTTGAAACTTCACAGTGAAGGCTGCAGAGGGGAGTGGCTGTCTGGTTGGAAACAGTTAATTATAAATAATTTCTTCTGAGCTTCTTTTGTTTTGGCA
Source organism: Dolichotis patagonum (assembly GCA_004027295.1). NCBI lineage: Eukaryota > Metazoa > Chordata > Mammalia > Rodentia > Caviidae > Dolichotis > Dolichotis patagonum. The sequence goes on from PVJX010005274.1 coordinate 43,693, forward strand.
GAAACTGAAACATGCCGTGGTGATGTGTACATGATGCCAAAACATCTGAACAAAAATCAGAAGAGAGCCCCAGGGCACAATTGCATGCCTGGTGCCCATGCCACGTGTGGAAGCAGTCTTTTGAAGGGCAGTTCCCTTTCCTCAGGGAACAGAGGCCTACCCTCTTTTCCCAGCTGACAATTCTTGGGGACTTTTTCTATCCCCTATCTTGCTGTGGTTGGCTTTGTTCTTGCTATTGCTTTGCTTTTTGCCCTTGCTTCTTAATTAATGCCCTTGAGTCTCGCTTCCTCATTTGTAAGGGCCCAGTGCCTGGTCCATGGTTAGAACTTTGGAAATGTTTATTGAATTCTTAATGTACCTTATTTTCTATCCAGAAAGCAGTGGAACAGATCATTGCAAAACAGAAGGAGAGAGGAGAAGAATCTGATTGTCTCGTTGGTTTGCTCCCCTTGCCATCTACTAGTTCCCTCCTGGTAGAATCCCCAGTCTTTACTCAGCGCCTCGCTCTTCCTTCTTCCTCTGTGGGTTTCCCAATATTAAGAGGAATCCATTGAACGGTTAGACTTGGCCATACACTAAGAAGGCCCTGAGAAGAAGGCCAGTGTCCCTGCAGCTCTTTAGTCTTTCCTCTGCTTCTTTGAGATTTCCAAGATTGCCTTCTGGAGTCCACCTTCCTGCTGCTGCACAGCTAGGGTAAAAGGTATGAAAGAATTCCTTTTCTCCCAGCACCACTGTTATGCTGCAGTGTGGTTCTTTTAACAGAGCATGTGATGACTCAGATTCCTTCTCAATTACCTACCACCTAGAACTTGATTCTTTGGAAGAGGGTTTTCTGAGATTTCTGAACAACCAGTTTGAAAGCAGACATTGGGCATAAACCTACCCCAAAGTTAAATCTTATTGATTAGCCAATTATCCAGATTATTCTAAATGACCAGATGGTCTGATGTTAACAACCAACATCTTTTGCAATAAAAGGTTTCTGATGTTTTTGAGGTCATAGTGCCACTGTAATTTGTGACACAAATAAGCCAGCCTATTTTAGCAACTAAAATCTCCTATGCACATGAAGTAGAATTTATTTGATTGTAGATATACATGGATAGTCTGAAAAATGCAGCTTAGGTTTCTTTATTAGTTTAGACTATTGATAAGTCTTTCCTGATGTTCTCAGTCTTAGAACCTTACTTAATTGGCTGCATGTAAAGTGTCTGAGCTTGAAAAATTGCAATAAAGAAATGCATTAAAGGCTGTAAATCAAAGCTCACTTAATGCCCGGGATTTAGCTCAGCAGCATAAGCACCTGCCTGACAAGCACAAGGTCATGAGTTTGATTCCTGGTATTAAAAAAAAAAGCTGCAAATACAAATGGCTCAGAGTTCCATTTTAAGTATCTGTGTTATTGTTTTTAATGCCCTACCCTGACTGTCAAAGTCTGAAAAAGAGTAGTAATCATGTAATAAATTTTAAAAAATATTTCCAAAGAATCTTTAGTGCTACCATTATGAGCAATAAACAAAAGCAGATCATGAAATTGTGTTTGAGGGTGACCCTAGGTTTGCAAAGCAACTACATATGTGTGTGTGTATGCACATATATGGACACACGTACAAGCATAGCAACAAATAAAATCTTGAAATTAACAAAGAAAAACAAAAAGTTTAACTGTGATCACAGAAATGCCAAGGTTAGCTATGATTTTAATTTCTTCCTTTATATTTTTCTGTTTTTCTATTATGGGCAACTGCTTTTAAAATTGTTTTTGAAAGAAAAAGCATCACAGAAAACAAGCAAGTTAAAATGAACATGATCTATCTTAAGGATCAAAATCTTACTGCAAAACAAAAAATTCTTTCTAGCAAGGAAAGAGGTCAGCTGCTGAAAAGGCAAGAAAAAAGGAAGGAAGCCTGAAATTGGGTCAAGTACATGTACAGCTTTCTCTTATGCATTTTTTCTACAACTGCACTTAACCTTTCCAGAGCTGATTTCTTGTAATCTCTGAAAGGCAAGTTTCTGGACTAATGGCAAGAAGGATCAAGTTTGCTCCTGGCGAAGCAGCCCAGTTGGCATCGCATTTGTGAGGAGTATTTGTTTCGGGGTTGCTGACTGTACAAACTGCTTTCTGTGCTGCGTCTTGGGCAGCCGTCCTGATCTGGTTTTGTATGGGCCACCAAAGGCTTTCCCGGTTTCCCTTGGTACACCAAAGGGGATACTGGAAAACCCAAGGCTGACTCTGTCATGACCCACAGTTGTCACACAATGAGGCTCCAGCCTTTCTTCAACCTGAAATGGCTTTCAGAGTTGACAATTGTGCTACAGTAACCTGTGATCAGGTTACCCTATTTTTGCTCTCAGATATTCTCTTATTCAGATTATTCAGAATCTCGGCTTTCACCCTGAGACCAGAGACACTGGCCACTTGGTGACACTGCTCCAAGGTTGCCCCAAAGGCTGATCTCCAAAAAGAAATGTGCTTGTCTGCTTCTGAGCAGGCTAGACACACCCAGAGAGTTGGCCTCTTATGTAAAGGAGTCTGAGTTCACAAATAAGAGTATGAGATTTATACAAGGCCGACTTCAAGGTTGAGTTTAGAGGACTATGTTATGCTCTTTTTGGCTCATTCTGGAGCCAAGATTAAAACAAAATAGCAGGGGTTACAAAACAGCTGGTAATGTGCTTATAATTATTTTGGTGAAATAATTTCTCTGAAAATAATAATCTCAGAGGCTGGGGATTTAGCTCAGCGGCATAAGCGCCTGCCTTGCAAGCGCGTGGTCATGAGTTCGATCCCTGGTACCGACAGAAAAAAAAAAATCTCTACCATAGATTCTGTGCTCAAGGCATGAAAGTAACAAATCTTGGCCATATGATTTTCAAAGAGATAACACAAGTAAGTACTTTGCCTGCATGGTAAGCATTTAGCAAATGTTGATGCCATGTGATTATCCAAAGTATGAGGGCTGTAAGCTGATATCATGGGGCCATGTCTCCTGTGTTGGAGAATAATTTTCTTTGTAGCATATACCCTTGATTCCAGTTTTTCTGTCATTCATATTTTGAGCTCCTTATGAAGAACATTTTCTCTAGGAGCAATGGGACGTGGGGAAAGTGAAGGAAGAGTATCGTGGTACATTGTGATCTTCCATTCCCCTATATCTGCATTTTAAATATTTATTTTATAGTTGTGATACAGCTATACAGTCACCTGGAGGAAAATTCCCTAAGCGAAGTGCTTGACTCAGGTCTCTTCTGGATAGATGTGGTCATTTTGTTCCCACAATCCTCTTTTTCTCCTTCTTTCATCCTTTCACTTTCTCTTCTACCTTCTCTCTCTCTCTCTCTCTCTCTCTCTCTCTCTTTCTCTCTCTCTTTCTCTTTCATTTGTTTTGAGATAAGATCTCACTATATAGTCCATGTTGGCCTTCAACTCACTATGTAGCCCAGGCTGGCCTTGAACTCATGGCGATCCATCTGCCCCAGACTCCTAAGTGCTCCTTATAAATATGCATCTCTCTCTCTCTCTCTCTCTCTCTCTCTGTCTTCTTCTTTCTTCCTTCCTTCCTTCCTTCCTTCCTACTTAACCTTCCTTGCTTCCTTTTTTGCCTGGAGTCTTGGAGGTACTCCATGGCAGGCAGAATTGGAAACACAGGAGGATGCCTATCTGTCTTAGAAGGAACACATTCATTCCATTATTTTTGGGGTAGAAAGGATCAGTATGATTAAGACAGCAAATTCTTTTGTTCATGTGACTGTTATCTAGAATGTGAAACCCAAAATTTGAAGAACCACATATCCTTGGCAAAGCCACTTCTCTCATCTTCTTGCCAAAATGGGAGGAACCTGCTTGACGAGGCTCTTTCAGATCATTAGAAGTGGAGACACAAATAGACACTCCTTATTTTAGAGCTCTTCCATTACATACTTCATGTTTTTTCTTGAAATTATCCTTTTTCCTCAGTTCCTGACATAGTGGTTCCTCAAACAAATGGAATTAAGGCCTTCTCTCCTCCTTTTCTCTCTTCTTATTTTTGGCATTTTCTTCTATACAATTTAAAATTTTATTTTGCAAGAACATTCTTTTCATTCATTCTTTCATTCATTCACTCACTGTTTTTTGTTTGAGCACATACTCTATTAGCACCTCATGTCTAAACATATAGAAGAAAACTATTCTCTTTTAAAACTTTTTGGTTCTGTATCTTAGAATGAGCCCACTCACTGCTGGAAAAGATGCCTGTAGGAGGTCAGTAGCCATCCTTCGGTGGCTGGTTTCTTTGGGGGAAGTTCTCCTCATTCAGACCTTCACACTTCTCTGAGAGCCCCTGTCTTTTCATTTACTGGAAAAGGACACTGTCCAAGGGAGATTCCATTGTACTTAAAGAATTGTCAGAATATTTTTGCTTTCACTAAAGAATTTAGTGGGCGATGTAGCTGTTTTAGGGGTTGCCTTTTGGGGTCTCCTAAGAGAAAGTAAAAGCAGAGTTGTGAGGCTTGACAAAAGGAAGGTGGGATATGAAAGGAAGGTTAGGGGTGAGGGGATATGGTCTCTAATACAAAATGTGTACACGTGTCCTGGACATAGGAGAAGCTGATTCAGTTCACAGAGAAGTCAAGCAGAGTGAAGTCAGATTATGTAATTACAAATAGTGCTAGGCCTCTGAGTCTAAGTACAGGTTACAGGTTTCAAAAACAAAGTGCCTCTCTTGGGTTCTAGATTCAAAGAAACCTTGTAACTTAGTGGAACTTGAGCCTGTTTCATTGATTTGACAGTCTTGTAACTTTCCCATGGTGTTTGCCCTCTGATCTTAATTCAAGGATCCTGAACAGTGTCTTTTACACTTGACTGTGCATCAGAATCACCTGTGTGGTTTATTAATATGCAGGTTGCATGGTTATGCCTGAGGAAAGTCTCATTCAGCAGGGTTGCAGGAGGCCATAGTTCTGATGGGGGGAAATGTATAAAGAACAACTAGAAAGGCCTGGAATGAACTGCCACAATCCCACAGAAAAAAACCACCTTCAAAATGCATCCAGTTATCTGTATATATTTTATAATTATAACCAGTATGTTGACTATAGACCAAGATTACATTTTATATATATAAGTATATACAAATAGATAGATGTTTGATAATTACCTGTCTTAGCCCAAATATTTTTAAAATGCAGTTTCTAGAAATAGTTGTCTGTTTCCTGACAAATTCTAGGATCATGATGATTTTGAAAATTTCTTATAGTAAAGCAGTGAAAATTTGAATCAAGTCTTCCAAGCCAATCTTTGTTTCAAAGTTTCAATCTTGGGCTGATGTTGGGTTAATATTTGTCTTTACCTTTATGTGTTACTCTCTGAACAATGGGACTCAAATATCACGATAGACGGATCTGTGAAGAGCATGGCAAGCTGGATGAAGGAGCAAGTTTTCTTTTGACCTAACAGAAACCTTATAGACAGTTCTCTAGTCCATCTAAAACTTGTGTCACAAAGAGAAAGTTGAGGCCTGGCAAGAAAGGCATTAATAGTCTATATCATGGTTTCTGCCTCATATGCATGAACTTTATAAATAATACTGTGAGGTTTTGTTGTCTCCAAATAAAAGAAAATTGTAAACATTGCTGTATTGTAATCATTTATTTTGCAGTCCTTTGAGTCATCTGAAACTATCCTACCCGGTTCATTTTAGCTTGGTAAATTTTTTAAATACGGTGCCAGTGACCACACATGTGTTTCCCACTGCGGACCAGCCCTGCAGAGCTACAGTTTAGCTCAGATAACTGGTTTCACTTTCAACAGCCTCACACCTTGCAGCAGGAGAAATATATTTGGGCAAAAGATTTGGTCTTATTTTGGTCAAGGACATGTATAAGATCTAGGCAAAAAGCAACAAGAAACAAAATCAAACAAAAAGAATGGACCAGTGAAAGAAATGACTCTCCATACCTGCCACTTCCACATCCCTGTTTCTGTGCCAGAGACCGGCAAGGAAAGATCTTTGGAGCTGCAGATTTCTATGAATAGACCCAAAGTGATTTCTGAGTGGGAGGCTACAAGAACAAAACTACATGAAAGGCATAAACAGGGAGGAAAAAGGCTTCCTTCAGTGGTGAGGTTTCAGCAGTTACTAATTTTAAATCTGTCTCCTGAAAAGCTCTAATCTGGAGTTGAGAGGGACTAAGATTTTAATACTTTAGAACAAAGCCCTTGACCCTATGGACTAAAACATGAAACAACTAACAGAATTCAGCCTGAGTAAAATGAGTAACTGCATGGTTTTGCTTATTTAAAGTGTTAATATTTAATTTGTAATTTAAAGGAGCAAAAACATGGCAAATATTGATAATCTGTCTTCCAAAAGAGCTTTTTCTTTAAACCTGATAGAAATTTGCTATCTTTGTTTTTCCACTATGAAAAGGAAGAAAAAGGGACTTGATAATTTGTCAAATATTTTCTCACTAATTCCCAGCTTTATTTTGTTCAGTCAGGTCTATCATGAACTATTTGAACATTTCACAAAACAAGTTCAACCCTTAAAATAGTGATTATGGAATAGGTCCAGGAGTTGGGAGGCTTGGTTTCAAATTCATGCAGTATAGTGGGTAGGTGAGACTTCACCACAAAGCTTTTGAAAATTTTTGGACCCAGCTTGCAATAATTCCTGTTAGTTTCTAGCTGAGTGAGCTTGAAGTACATAGCTTCTGAAGCTGCAGATTTCTTATCTATAAAATGGCAGGCGAGGAGGACTTGGAAGGTGTTTATTATAAGTGAATGTTTACCTTGCCAGGTGGTTAAGAGAATTAAAGAAATTAATTCACAAGTAGCATTTTAGGACAGTGCTTGGCTCATGCTGCCTGCCCAATAAAGAGTAATTATTTTCCTATTTTTAGCTAATGCCTGCCTAAATCACTTAATCTGCCTTAATCTCACTTTCCTCTATGTGCATCTTATATCTCATATAGTCATTTTAGTGAAAATTAATGGAATATTTGTGCAAGTGCCTGGCTCTCAGTAGGTTTTCAGTACAGAACACAAAATATTTGCCTCTGGGTATTTGGGACTGTTAGTGATTCTAAACATGGAGATTTTTGGATCACAAGCTCTTTGTGCAATTCCCCAGTTATAACTGTTGGAAGCAGAGCAGAATATAGAGTGCAGAACATTTTGAGACACAGTTAAGGAATGTAACCAAGAAAAGGAAGATCAAAGATATATTGGCGAAAGAGTGAAGCTACTCAGAGTAAGTGGATAAGAAAGCAGGCTTCACAGGCCAGAGCTCAGTTACTTGGCAGAGCCTGACAGAAGCAGCTTCATTCTAAAGATACTAAGGAAACAGGACCTCAAAGGCAAGCAATGCCATTTGTTCTTTTAGCAGTTCTACAGTTTTCTTAGATGAACATATGATAGGTAACAATGCTTGGTGATAGTGTTGTGTGCTCACACAGTGGCTATTATCTTGTATTCTTAGGTAATAGAAATCTGGTTTTGATCAGGTAACAAAAGGTTTCCTCTCAGAAAATGATTTATGATTGTTCTAAATAACCAGTTTGTATTCATTTCCTGTGATTGGCATAGAAGTGCCATGTGACTTCATTTCTAACCAATGAGACAAAGCAAGATAGTTATTTTGGTAAACATTTGAGGTAAATATTTTTCTTCTGAAATAATAAATATCTATCAGGATAAAGATTCCCTACCCCTCTCACCCTTTTTTTCCCTTTCCTTATCCTCTTACCTTCCTGTTTGGGACTTTCCTGTTTGAAGCACCTGGGATGGAGGCAGCCATTTTGTGACTACGAAGGAAGATTTTGCCAGTGTACTGAAAGATGCAAAACAGAAGGTTATGAAAATGACTTTCATGAGATCATTGAACTATGAAACCACACTGGTGCAACAGACTTCTTACTAGGTAAATAGCAGGTGTCTAGTTTTCTGTTAATTACAAGTTAATCCTGGTGAAAATGGTAGTTAATAGCACTTAGATTTCTTACTATATGCTAGGAACTTCACAAGTACATCACATAGTGCAGTTCATTTAATCCTCACACTCACAACAACCCTATTATTATTATTGTCACCATCCCCCCAGTCCTGGCCTAACATCTGAGGAAACTAAGACCCAAAGATTTAATTTGACCAGTGTTATAGAGATAGTGATTTACAGAGTTCACATTTATATTTAGCATCTGTGTTCTTTATTGCTAATAAATGACCTCAATGTAACTGAATTATTTATAATAACACAAAAATCGTTAGATTAAGTTGTCTTACTTTTGGCCAGAGAGTGATATGAAAATACATAAGTATTAATTTAGTAATATACGTTCGGGACTATGATGGCCAAGGGCCTATGTATTTGATATTTCATTAAATAATTGAACATTGATTTTTCTGTATTTTCAAAAAATATATAGAAATACAACCAAGGTACCAGTAAACATGTGCTGAAAATATTATTTTATGAGAGAATGGTTGACTAGTGAACAATGATTTGAAATGGTTCAAAACTGAAAATCATAAAAACATAAATTACCAGCGGAAGACTGGATACTATTAGATAAACATGGATCCAGATGCCCTAGAAGTAGAGGATTCACCACTCCTTCAATAAGCTGTAGTTCTGAATGAAATAATAGAGGTGTGGAAAGACCTACTTGTCTATCTTCTAGAAAATGCTTTGTGATGGCTAATTTTAGGTGTCCTCTGACTAGGATCACCGAGAGAACTGATAACACATTATTTCTGTATGTGTCTGATAGGATGCCTCCAGGGAAGATTGGAACATGAGTCAGTTTACTGAGTGGGAAAGACACTTTAGTGTGAATAGGCACCCTTTAATCAATCAGTTGGTGACCAGGATAGGACAAAAATGTGATTTCCTGTCCTAGACCTGGGATATACTCTTTTTAATTTTGAAGCTCGGCATACCAGGCTCTTTAATCTTTGGATTCCAGTATTTATGTCATTGGTGCCCAGATTCTCAGTGCTCTGGCCTTGGTCTGTGCCTTACACTCTATAACTGAGGATCTGAAGCTCTTGGCCTTTTACTGAGCCTTTCTTCTAGCATCCCAAGATTTCCATCTTGCAGATAGCATTTTGTGGGAATTCATACTCTCGTAATCAAATGAGCTAATTGTCCTAATAAATTTCCCCTCATCTGTCTATCTATCTATCTATCTATCTATCTATCTACCTGTCTGTCTGTCTATATCTCTGGAGTGTCCTAATAATGGCTTGTATTTAAAACTAGTTTAATTAATTGCATTTATTTACAAGGTTGATTTTTAAATAAAACAAGTCAATACTAAAGCATTGCTGGGGATATAGCTCAGCAGCACAAGTGCCTGCTGGCAAGCACAAGGTTGTGAATTTGATTTCTGGTACCAAAAAAGGAGAAAAAAGGTGAAGTGTTCCAATAATAAAACTAATACTTGGGGCCGGGGATGTAGCTCAGAGGCACAGCGCCTGCCTGGCAAGCGTGAGGCCCTGAGTTTAATTCCCAGTAAAAAAAAGAAAAAAAAAAACCCAAACCCTCAAAAAGCAAAGCTAATACTTAAGGATAAGGTCCCTCCTTCCTCTTTTATTTATTGTAAGGATTAGAATGGGGAACTAGAAATGACTTAAGTAGTATGTATTGCCATTTTGGCACACACACCTAAATGGGATTCTGAAGAGAAGAAAGAAAATTAACTATAATGATTCAAATGTTTTTAATGACAAATAATATAAAATCCAAATCAAAATGGCTTATGCCTTGAAGATCAATGACCTTGCACCTCTAGAAGACACCATGCAGTATGGCTTCAGGGCTGGTCCACTTAGAAGCTCACTCACTTCCATTTCTTTCTACTTCCTTGATGTGTCAAATGTGCATCAGGCCGGTCCCACTCTAACTGCAAGATTGATGCCATAGTCCTATGCGTCACATGCAGATGGAGACAAGATGTCTCTTTCTTTAGATTTACTGTAAACTTTACCTGAAGCCACAGCATTCTTTCCCCTCATACTAGGTAAACAATGAGGTGTCTGAAAAGAGTCATTCTGAGTTCAAATTCTGACAGTCCCACTTACTAGTTGTGAAACTTGAGCCAAATTAATTAATGTCTCTGCCTTTGTTTCCTCATAACCCTTACTGAGAAAAATACGGACATCATCTACTGTGTTGTGCTGAAGATTAAAAGAGTGAGTTTCTGTAAAAACTTGTTTACAGGACAGGACATATGTTTAATATTCAATAAATGTCAGCTATTATACTGTATAACAAAATACCCAAGCCTGAATAACTTATAAAAAACAGATTTTATTTTATTTTATTTATTTATTTTTGTCTTTTTGAGGCAGGGTCTTACTATGTGTTTCAGGCTGTCCTTGGGCTCACTTTGTAGCCCAGGCTGGCCTTGAATTTGCAATGATCCTCCTACCTCAACCTCCCGAGTGCTGGGATTGCAGGAGTGCGCCACCACACCCGGCCTAATTTTTACCTTTTTAAACTGGAAAGTACAAAGTTGAAGTGTCCATATCTAGTGATGACTTTGTTGCTGTATCATCCATGGCAGAAGATGGAGGGGCCAGAGATCAGATTACAGAGAAGAGGGAGGAAGAGAGGGAAGTGAAGGAAAAGGAAAGGAGAGGAGGGGAGGAAAAGGGAGGGGAGAGAAGAGAAGAGGCCAAGCTCACCCTTAAATGAAGAGCTCACTCTTTCATTAACTACGGTAATCCATTTATGAGGTCAGAGTCCTAGGGACCCAATCTCTGCTTAAAAGATTCACCTCTTAACACTGTTGCATTGGCAATCAAGTTTCCAGCTTTGGGGGACAAACACAAACCCCAGCAGATACCAGCAGACATAAATCATTGGCTAGATTTATATAACATGTCAATGCCTAAGCGTTTTCTGACAAAGGGAATAAAATTATCATGATGAGTTTAAATTCATTGGGATTTTCTCATGAGCTGGTGAGCTGGGAATAGGATCACTGAGAAATGGAAAATCAGGGCCTTGTTAATAAAGATGTGGGAGAGGGGCTGCTAGTTGAAAACAATAGTTCTAATACTGTTGTGTTTGAAGTTATTGGACAGACTTTTTAAAATGCTTTCTTATTTGGGGTAGATTGATTATATTAGGCCTGTGAAAACCAATAAAACCAGTAGAAAGTCAGAGAAAGCCTTACTTAACATGCTGCCTCCAAAAGATGAGGTAGCAGAGAGCTGTACTCTAGATGGAGAACAAATTCATCATCAAAAACATAGCTAATGGAAGGGGAACATGCTCTTTTATAGTTGTAGATTATACTCTTTGATTTTCCTGGCTTGGAAATAGTTGGTAAGTCTAAGAGGAGATCAGGAGAAAAATCATCTTTCAAACCTCACACGTTTATTATTCAAAAGGACTGCTCCCAGATTTTTAAAAAAGAGTTATAGAAGAATCTCAGCCTCTTTGTTTTTCACGTAATAACATTCACCAACCTTAGCTGGCATTTAGCTAAACTTAACCCCTTACTTCATCGTGCTGATTTTATATTTCATAATGATTCCAATGCTCACTTTTACTATCCCATTATCTGATACCCATTTAAAAATAGTTTAGTTTAATAGCAAGAACAGAGAGATGTTTTCTACTCAAGGACTTTTATTTACAGGAAAACAAACCTACTCACAGTAGTTAAAGTAAACTGGGTGAGGGACATTACTTAAAAAATACAGACAAGCTTCATGAAGTCTAAATATCTCCAGGCCTGAGAAGAGCTGGTCAGGAGAAGTAAAGCCCAAGCTTATCTTTCTTGGGATCTTGTGTGGCTACTCGTTATAGCAATCTTGTTGCATGATTGAGCACAGCATTCAGGTGCAGTTCAAGCACCTTCCACTGACTTGATCTCTCTGTCTTAGTTCGAAATTTCTGAGATACAAATTTGATTAATTTCACGTGTGTCTTGCAAACCAGGTGTCGGTTATCATGGGAGATGAATTCATGGCTACAGTTTCAGTAAGCGTCCCTCAAAGGCCCAGGTATTAAAGGTTTGTTTGCCAGGCTGTGGTGCTACTGGGAGGGGGGTGAAACCTTTAGGAGTGGGTCCTGGTGGGAGGAAATTAGGTTGTTGAAGTTGTGCCCTTGAGGGGATATTGGGACCCTGATCTCTTTCTCTCTCTTTGCTTCTCTTCTGCTACAAAGTGAATATCCCTTCCCCACCATGTGTTCTTGCCATTAGGTGCTGTGGTGCCATGGGCCCAAAGTAACAGGGCCAAATGACCATAAACTGAAATTTTTGAAACCATAAATAAAAATTACCTGTTTCTTGTCTTGAGAATTTTGTAACAGTGCTGGAAAGCTGAGTGAAACAGTATATAAGGATATGCTCCTGTGACTGGAATGGCAAATGAATTATTCAGAATGTGAAGCTTGTTATGGTAGATGAACAAAGCACTGAATTGAGAAACTTGGGCTCTGTTTCTGATTATGCTTCTACCTAGCTGCAAGATCTTACATTCTACAGAAGAAGAAATTTAAATAATTGTTCTCTAAGGTTCCTTTTTCCTTCATAATCTATGAATCTTCACAGTTCGTGATATGGTATAATTTGTAAAATTATTGGCTACTTTACATTGACTGTTCGTAACACCAACTGATTACATGCAGCAGTTCAAGAACTTAAACACCAGTAATATATTTTTCACATCTGTCTGTGGAGTGGCTGGCTTCAGGTAATGTTTTTTGTAGTTAACCTGTGATGATTGAATGTTGGTTAGTAGCTGATACAAAAGATGGTAGAGAAAAAAGTCATGTTAGAGATAAATCCAGGACTCCTAGATGAGGGTAACAACTCACTGAAATACATGAACAGAGAATATTGGAGTGTTTGTTGTTGCTATAAATGACTATACAGTAGATGCTTAAGATCCATGACTTGCTAAATTGATAAGACCTTATTAATGTAATTCTTAGTAATATTGTCATATTAGTAGGATCCATTATAACCTTTTCAACAACATTTGTATGCATGCTTCCGATTTTGAACATAAAACTAGTTTCAGAAACTGTTTTTGTTGTTAAAGGAGGATTAAAGTTGAATAGTTTACTAATCTGTATTTGGAATTCTCTGTTTCTATAATGGCACAGGATTAAGAAACAGATGGATGGAATATGAAATATCTAAAGGAGAAAAAATTTCATATGTTTAATTTTATGTGGAAAACTTGAAGCTAGATAGGGTGCCTCACAAGGGAATGATTGGTATGGAAACCATGCTTGTAACAGTCACGGCAGAAAAACTGGAGACGCTGCGCCTGTCTTAACATATTTGGATACAGAGGCAGGCATAGCGGGTTGTCCGTTTCCCCTGAGGGAAAATGTAGATGAGTTAGCAGTGCAGGGTAGTAGCTAAGAGTGTGGGCCCTAGAGGGTGATTGTATCTTGGGCACGTCCCTGAATTTTGCTTTTTCTTCCTAGAACTAAGGATTGAACCCACAGCCTCAAGCATGCTAGGCAAGCACTCTACCACTGAATAGCATCCCCATTTATTTTTTTAAAAGTTATTTTGAGACAAGATCTTGCTAATTTGCCAAGTCTTGCTTTAAACTTGTGATCCTCCTTCCTACCTCAGCTTCCTGAATAGCTGGGATTTCAGGTATATGGCACCACATCCAGCTTTGAGTACTTTTTGTGCATTGGTCTTGTCTTTGTCAGGTTCCTTGAGTACTAGACATAAAGATGAGATTTCCAAGTACAAATACTGGAAGGCAGCTCAAGAAACCCTGGTAAAGTAAACAGGTGAAGGGACAGAAGCTTATTAAAAAAAGGGTAAGTTATCCAGCATGTTGTAATTATAGGCAACCAGAGCTTAGTCGCCAGGGAACTCTGGGAGCCAGTGTAGAACCCATACTTGAGAGCCAACCTACTTGAGAGGCGAGCCCTTTGGTCACTATTTGAAGGATACTTCTAGGAGGTCATAATTCTTTGGCACCTCTGGCCAAGCATACTGCAGCAAGAGGCACTGATACCAGAGCACAGTCTCTAGCCGGGAGATGCAAGCATAGCAGCCAAGGAGTTTCACATGCGCTGGAGTGAGGAGATCTGAGAAGAGATGATCAGGACACGGGTGGAGTCTAATACACTTCATACCTAGAAAACAGAGATGACAATGATGGTATTTACCACATATGGTATTCATGAAGATTAAATGGTAAGTACAAAATACTAGTACAGTAATTATCATAAAATGAGAACCCTATAATGTTATTTTTAATTTGTATTATGATCAAAATTAATTTATCCTTGGCAAAATGCGAAGCCCAGCGCTGACGGCAATGTCTGATCATGTCAATAGGGACAGAGGAGCAGAAGCTGCTCATTAGTCAGCAGTCTCTAAAGGCTTTGGTACACTGCTGGGCAGCTGGGCTGGGCCCTTGAGGAGCTCTTCCAAACTGAGTCCCTTAGCTATGCAAACCAAAGTGCCCAAAGCATATATGTTTGGAGACCTGAGTCGCATTTCTCTGCTTACCTGATAGGGCTGCAGCTGTGGACAGGCTCAGTACTGTTGCCAGAGGCCACCTCGGGTATCTGCTCCAGTGCATCTCAGCTTCCTAGGGAGATTCTCCCAACAAGGCTGCTGGATATGCAGGGAAGTAAGGCCCCTGGAAACGCATGCCATAGATGCCCCAGCCCTTATCTTCTGAGAACTGGTGGGGCTGAGTAGACGGTAAAAATATACTGGGGAAAATAGACGTGCTAGATGTTCTGAGTGGAGCTGGGAGAGCGATGGAGAGAGGAGACGTTTGGGCTACAGCATCTTTTGCGATGAGGATGGAGAAAGGAATGTCTTGCATTCTGAGGTCAGCCAGGTCAAGGTGTGGTGGGAGCTGAGCAGAAGAGCACGGAGCAGAAAACCTCTGCAGATGAGAAGAAAAGGTAAGCAGATTCAGATGGAGGGTCTGGTACACCACACTGATGAACTGCTGACCTTCCTCTGTGGGCAGTGGGAGCCTCCAAAATCTTAATCAGGAGAGAGACTTGACCAGATCTAGAATGTACCAAGTTTTCTCTAGTGCAGTGGGGAAGATAGATTGAGTGAGAAGGTGCCAGAGGTAGGCAGATGAATTAGAAGGTCATTCTAGCAATGCAGGGGAGAAATGACAGCAGCATCTGAGCAAGTGGGAACTATGTGATTTATATAATCAATACTTTTAAAGGATGTGGATAAAGAGGTGGAAGAGGTAGGAAGAATGTCTGCTTTTTTCAGTAAAGCATTCAAAGGTATTGGCCATCAGCCTCCTCAAATCCATTAAGGATGAAGTGGAATTTTTTTTTCTCCCTTGAAATGGGCAGAAGGGTATTTCTGCATCTCCCTTCAAAGTCCACTACCAATATACATCCAGATTCATTTCTAGAGAGCTTTGACTCAAATGAACCAATATCAGTTTCTCCTTCATGAGTCTTTGGACAGAAGATTAGATTCTGTGGTTCTTTGTTTCTTGGTCAACAGAGCTCTTTCCTAAAGGTACATCAAAAGATACCTCAGAAACACATGCACTGGAACTTGAGGGAAATAACATGGACCTTACAACTGTTTGCAAGAGTGATAAATGATTTGAAGAAAAGTGTTTGCCAAGTTGACCCTTCTACTTGGAGATGAGGTAAAATACCAGGTGCAATGTCAACATAGCCTTTCAAGGAAAAGTCAGAGAAGGGAAGAGAACATCTACATTGTAGATAAGCCAAAGACTAATAACTAACAAACCCCTACATTACACAAAGAATGAAATCAAGGTACATGAGGGATATTTTCATATCTACAGAACCCCAGGAACCCATCTGTAACAGTTTATGTTTAGAAGAGTATAGACACTACCCTTGGAAACAGCACCGGCTACATTCCAGAACAGCATGTTGTACTTTACCCTTAATGAATAATGAATTATTATATGGAGAAGGAAAACTCATCTCAGTAAACCACCCACTTGTGCTGAATGACAATAACTTTATTCTTGGATCTCAACCATCTGCAATTTTCTGGAAGAATACTTTTCTCCAGATGTGTACAACATCTTACAAACTGGACTACAGAAAATAAGATGAAGGCCTGACACTTGAATACCAGTTTGTAATGCATGCTAGTTTATATTTGTACTATAGAGAGTATTTTAATCACATTTTAATATATCAATAATTATGAAACTGACGATATAGAATAGTGCAGCCTGTAGGATTGGTAAATTTTGAATTCCCTTTTAGTTTTTATTCTGTATTTGGCTCTGTTTTCAAAACCAGGCTACTTAGTGCATTTGGGGGTGTGACAAGTAAAGCTAGGCAATGACATGTACACATTCCTGTAGTGTATTTATTTGGTTGAAATTGAATGAATATGGATCCATCATAAAATATATTTCTAAGGTAATATGAAATTATGAAGAAAGTTTGCCTGTAGAGCTGGTTGCCCCCAGAACTCCTGGGCCTCTCTGCTTCTGTTCCCACTTGGTTTCACTCTACCCTTGTTCTAGATGCTTTAGAGGAGGAAGTAAGTAAAACATAGCTTTGGAAAGATGATGGGTTGAATGGAGGATAATCTTATCTCCTCTTTGCTATGTAGTAACCTAGTAACCATGTTATCATAAGCAAAGATGTTAGGATGATCTGAGCCTTATCTACAGGTAGAATGGAGATGTTCTTACCTATTCACAAGGTTGCTAAGATTGAAATGCAAATAGATTGCTAATATTAAATTAGACTTTGGTCTCCTGTCCAGTAAATCAAATATATAAAGTGAAAATATTATGGAAAAACTAATTTGAAAAGCAGGGTTCTTGGTACCTGGACTTCGGTTTCCCTATGTGCTGTGTCATATTTTTTGTTATCTTTGTTTATTTAATAATGGTGTCTTACATTCTTTTGACACAGATGCTCTTTGCATATTAGATACACTGGAATATTTTTTTCCTTCCACAAAGAAATATGTGCATTCCTCAAATTCACTCAAATTTCTCTCTTCTTTCTTCTCTGATCTATAACATATCTACCCCTTTTATCCATCCTAATCTCCTATTACCCTACCCCTACCTTTTGCTCTTATTACATACCACCCAGTGACAATATCTATGTTTGTTTATTGTCTATCTCTTACAAATAGATACAGAATGTTGCTTTGATAGTAGCAATATTTTTATTATCTATTTTTAATAGAAACAAAACCCATAAAATTCTATATATTAATGGAGTATCATGTAATGTTTGGATATATCTATATATTCTGTAATATTTAAATCAGTTTAAACATATCTATTTCTTCAAACACTTATTAATTATTTATGGTGAAAATTTTCACAATGCTTTCTTCTAGCTTTCTGAAATTGTTACCTAAGGTCACCATATGGTTCAATAGCACAGAGGAACCTCTTGTTCCTATCTAGTTATAACTTAGTCTTCACTGACAAACCTTTCCTCACCTCTCTTCCCTACTTTCCCTGGCCTCTGACAACCACCTTTTTGCTCTCAGTATCTTTGAGACCAACTCTTTTAGACTGTACATATGAGTGAGATCAGACAGCACTTGTCTTTCTGTGGCTGGTTTATTTCATTTGACATAGTGATCTCCAGTTCCACAAATGATAAGATCTCATCCTGTTTATGGTTGAATAGTATTCCATGTTGTGTATGTACACATTTTCTGTATCCCTTTATCTGTTGATGGACACTTTGATTTCCATTTCTTGGCAATTGTGAATCCTAGTAGTGAAGTTATCTCTTTGACATACTGATTTAATTTCCTTTGGACATATACCCAGTAGTGCAACTGCTAGATCGTATGATAGATCTATTTTTAATTTTTTGAGAAATATCCACATTACTTTTCATAGTGATATTTTGCTTTCTTGTCTCAGTGTTTAAAACAGTACCAGGCTCAAAGCAGACCCACAATAAATATTTATAGAATGAAGAGAATTTCTTTCTGGAAAGATACACTATCCCTCAGATCTCTCCTGCCACTGTATTTGGTGTTAACAAGAGGAAAAGATATTTCTGTACTACAAAATATGAAAATATGGGAAATGGTCCTCATTTTACATTTTAGTAGTGTGGGCCCATTGTTACCATATCTCCTACTTTTTTTTAAAGAATAAGCTGGATATATGTATTGTAAAATAGATAATCTTTTAATGTTGGCTCTATGGAAAAAATACTTTTTTCAAATAATTTGAAGGTCAAACAAAATAGTTCCTTGAGTTGCTTTGTGACTTCTCATGTATTCCTTTCTCAGTTTTCAAGAAGCTTGAAAGATAAAGTGGGACATATACACGTGCTGAAAATGTTCTGATAGCTCTCATACCATTCATCTAGCTACCTGGGCTGCAGACCGGATCCATTCTGAGCCCTAATGCATGGTATGATTTTATTCAGCAGTAATCTATAGGTTATAGCAGGAACCAAGGTATAGACACATAAACTGTTGGCTTAAAATTAGCCCAGTTTAAAACCATTCTCCTGGATGGACCTCACCTTTCCATGTTTCTTCTGGAACTCTTCCTGATTTATGCTGATTTTGTTTTGCTCTTGCATGTTGATTAGTCTTAGACCATTTTAAGTGCTCACGTGCTCTTTTCTGAGCCCTAACAATATCCTGTTTAGGCTCTTTACATGGTGTATCACCTTCCCTGGAGTGTAAGAGACCTGAAGATTATTAATGGTGAGAATTATTGACCTTTGTATCCCAATGGGTCATACTGTGCAACATTGTCTGCATATTCTGCACCAGGAATATTGTTTAATTTGAGCTTTATAAGAGAAAGGGTTGGTTTGTTTAGTTCCTAGAACTCACAGTGTCTAACACTAGAACACTGTCTAATTGTGGTATAGGGCTGGCCCAGGAACTGGTGGAATGAATGAATGGCTTCTTTCCTCTTTAAATATTTTCTGTCTTCTATCAACTGAGCTGCCATGACTGGCACTGAATTTCCACCATCCATTAGCTCTTCCTCACAGTTATAACCTTTCCATTGTGACGTGAAGAAAGCCACCATGCCCTTGAAATCCTTCCTCTGGCAAATGCTCAGCTTGAAGGATGGCTTTCTACGAGGATGTGATCTTTAAATTGGTATTATTAGATAGGATGTTAGTGTTACAAGGCTTAGGTGTTATGACTTAAGCTAAAAGAAAGTCTTTAGTTCCTAATTTCATAATACAGAAAAGCAAAGGTGATAGCAGTTTCCATACTCTGCCAGTCCAGGGGCTGGAACAAGATGGCCAACCCCCCAAGTTATGTGTGTGCTTCAGCAAGTCACCAAAGGAATCCCAGAACGCGGTGTTACCCCAGTGTGGTTCACCTAACAGTTTATCCAGCCTGTGAACGCCTTTCCCTGTCTCCTGGAAGATATCCTCCTTCCCTGTCTCCCAACAGCTCCCCACAAATCCACATACCAGAAATTTTCAAAATATGAATTGAATGGTGGGGGTATGGGGTACAGGAAGTTTTCCCTTAAAAAAATCCACTTCTCACAGGTGCAGTGATTTGCCTCCATGAAGAAAGGCTGCCTGGATGCCTACAGCAGAACCCAGTTTTGCACAATAACTCGGGCTGCAATGTGAGTCTCTGCGTAATGTGATCTGTTTTCACACAGCCTAGTGTTAGGGTGCTATGGCCACTCACTCTAAAGGTTACTATCTCTCTTTTATGGTAATTACAAAAGCTAACTCCAAAACTCGAAACCTTGCTGGGAAATTACCTACCTACACAAAGAACACAGAGACCCTATCGTTTTAGAGTTCAGTTCTTTTCGAGCTCCTTTATAAAGGAGTTTTTGTCTGTTTCTGAGGCTCCAAGCATGGAGAAACTGCAGATCCAGGTTAGCTGATGGCTTAGAAGGTGTCAATGAGGAAGGCTCTTTTTGGAGGTTTGCATGTAGGCATTTTGCAGTATAGCTTGCAAAAGTTAGGTAAAATTAAAATTGCAGCCATATTACAATGTAGATGGTAGGAAGCTGGAGCAGAGGAGAGAGGCAGTGAGAGATTCATTCTAAATGAGGCCTCCTGTTTCTTCAGATGTGTCAGTTTTCTTTGAGGTGTTAACAGTGTGTTGATTCTCCTGCTGTTGGTTTTCACCCTTCTCATACTGTACTCAAGGTTTGAATACTATAATCACAGTACAGAGGGTGTTGGGAAGTGTTTATTTTTATCCCAACTGCCAGCATCATTACAGTGCGGTGTGCGATCCAAACTTACACTCTGCATCAATGCAGTATGTGGCCCTGCTGCCTATACCAGCTGCTTTTCCCAGGGCTGGGCCATTTTTAAGTTCCATGTTTTGCCTCATCAAAAATGTGATAGCAAAAACAGATGAATGAAATCTACATTCACAGAAGCTCACTTAGCAAATACTGAAACATGTTCCAAATGTGTGATTTGCTACTCAGTGGGAGCCAAGAATGAAAACACTGTGTGTATTACGTCCATGTGTGTGAATTATGTGCATGTATGTGTGTTCGTATGTGTTGTATGCATGTGTGCATATGTACTAGTTTTTGGAGACACAGCTAATTCTCCAAACCAACACCAGTTTTTCCTCTCTACTAATAGAAGCTTGGTATCTCAGAGCAGCAATATGCTCAGCTCAGAGTGTGGCTGTATGTCCAGCTTTGGTTAATAAGACTTACTCTGTGGAACTTCCAGGAAGACTTCTTAAAAGGGAGGGCATAAAGAGGGAAGTTTGGCTCTAAGTCTTCCCCTTTCTCCTGCTGGCTAGAGAGCAGATGGGAGGTGAGAACCTTCAGTAGCCCTCCTGGGTTCTGAGGTGGATTTGCAGATAAGCCTTGTGTTGAGCAAATGGGCAGAGAGGCTGAAGTCTTGAAGATTTTGCTGAGTCACCACACTAGCCCTGCGCTGCTACCTCAAGATAGTTTTTTTAATCTGAGAGAAAATACCTTTGTGTGTAGGAGTTCTCTGTCACAAGTAGCCAAATGCACCTTCTAACTGGCATATCAAACTGATATTTAACAGTAACTGAACCAAGTTTCTATGGGTTAGTATACATGAGGACAGAGAACAGTGCCTGCAACTGAGTACATGTATATAAAAACTAGCTATTAATACCCCTTGGGCAGTTATTTTGATTACCAATCGTACATGAATTTACACTTTAATGGAGAGATATTCATTTTAATGAGGCTTGGTGCTATGATGAAAAGATCTTTATAAACTAAATGTGATGGTGTGCACCTGTAATCCCAGCACTCTGGAGGCAGGAAGATCAAGTTCAAGCCCAACTTGGCAATTTAGCAGCTCCATGAGACCCTGTTCCAAAAATAAGAAATAAAAATGGACTAGGGATGTAGTGTGTGTGAAGGCTCTAGGTTCAATCCCCAGAATCACTCTAAAACAGAAAATTAGCTATAAAAATGCAGCCTGAGCTAGACTTTCTAAAATGACTTGTTTGAGTCATGACATTTGAATATGTGTTAGTGCATGTCTTCATTTATTTATTCAGGAAATATTTATTGAGTGTCTATTATATATAAGGCACAGCTTTAGATAATTTTGAATTTCAAAGAAAAATAAGAAGACATTGACTTGAAATTTGTAGACAAAGTACATAAGTGATTAACAAATAACAATAGTCAAAGTTTACTGACCAATGAATACGTCAGATGTAATATTTTATATATTCATCTCATTTAGAGTTGATAACAGTCATTTGAACTATAGTTCTATTATTTTTCTCAATACACCAATGAAGTTAGAAATGCACTAAGAAATTAAAGAACTTGTGCAGTTAGAAACTGGAATTTATACAAGGCATTTCTGAGACTTTTAATCACTATATAATAAGCATGGCATCTCACCAATTTGTATGCAGGGCTCTACATTGAGTTGTCGAGTAGGGATTGTCAAAGTGTGATCCTGGGACCTGTAGCTTGGCTTTACTTGGGAAATATTAGAAATATAAACTCATGGGCCTGCCTGAGTATGGGACTCAGCAACCTTTATTTTTTTTTTAATTTTATTTAAAGAGAAAATAAAAACCAAACAAAACAGAATAAAGGGTAGCAACAATACAGAACTCCAAGGAAAAAGGGAAAAGAACCAAAAAAAAACCCCACTAAGAAATCATTACTTGACAAATTACATACTGACATCTTGGAAATAATTGTTCAAATTACATATTTAAAACATGCAAAGTATACATTCAAACAGTGATGCTGTTAACAGTTCTGCTCCATGATCTGACAAAAACAGCAATATCGTCATCCATCTTACACACTCAAACATACATGCAATTATATCAAAAGGGTAAAATTAAACACGACAAAACAGAACAAAGTGGGTCACAAGAAAGCCATGTAAGAGACATAAATTTCAAAGCTAGGCAATCAGAGATATTCACCCTCTATCATATCGACTCTTGTTTTCTTCAAAATAGTTGTCCATATTGCCACATACAGGGAATTCACATGAAACAACATAGTATGGAACTGATCTGAACAGTATGAGGAGGGCGTTTCAGGTCTTCAAGACCAGACAATAGGGAAGCCAAGAATGGTTGTCATAGTGTCTTTCATTCTCTTCAAAACAGCTGTCCATACCTTCATGTGTGTTGAACTTGAACAAAACAAAACAAGCTAAAATCACTTTGAACAAAGAATGATAATTTTGCTGGATTATACATCATGACATTACGGAGTCAGCACTGGATACTGTAGTGTCTCTTTTTCTTCAAAATAGTTGTTCATTTCAACATACATTATATAGTTGGTTCTCATAAACTGTTTATAAGCTCTACACATGCATGAGTTTCTACATGTATATCTATCCTTTCTGTATTAGAGGGAAAAACAAAACAAAGCAAGACAAAACAAAATAATTCCTAGAAAAGCATGAAGCAAAAAGTCATATAAAACCACAATACAAGGTGATCTAGAATGGTTACCATGATATCTCAGCAGTATATAACAACATTAATAAAAACAAAGCATTGGAGATATTATAAGACTTCAAAAGCAGGCAATAATCAAACCAGAGTGGGTATCTTAATGAATCTTGTCATCTTCAGTGTAGTCACCTGTACTCTTAGATTGATGCTATCAATTATAACAGATTTGAATAAAATCAGTCAATACAAGATAGCACTCTAACAAACCAGATTCAAATAAGATCAGTCATAATAAGACAGTATAAGTTATACAGGGCTTCTGGTTAAGTTGATAGGAAATTAAGGATGATTACCGTATTATGTCCTATTATTTTTGGGATAGCTGACCTTGTCCTTGAGTCTAGTGTAAGTACACATACTGGAACAGCACGTAATCCATCCAAGCAGAGTGGTGAGAATAATGTAGATTTTAAATCTTGTTACCCCATTAACAATATCCTCTGCCTCCCTTTTTTAGACAATTCCTCCGCTTTCACTCCCATAGGGTGCACTGCTTATTTTGGGTCCCACTGCCTCCTTATATAGAGCATCTCAATGGACCCTATTTCTTGATCTACTCTGCCTGTGTTTCTCTCTGTTAGTATTTTGAGGCCCTCTATACTAGAGATTATAGCCAATCTTCTCTGCCTCATTTCTTCTATTCTATTTTTCTGCCATTGGTAGTCTATTTTTCTGTTCCACTCCACTGCCCCATTCACTGAGGCCTCTCTGCCACTGTTCCTGAAATGCTCATATTCTTTTTCTCTCTCTCTAAAATGTCCTTCAGTATTTTTTGTAGGGTTGGATTGGTGGTCACAAATTCTCCGAGTTCCTCTTTGTCATGGAAGCATCTTTTTTCTCCATTAATTTCTAGAGAGAGTTTTGCAGGATACATCAATCTGGGCTGGAGGTTGTTCTCTTTCAAGGCTTGAATTATTTCACTCCAAGCTCTTCTTGACTTGATGGTCTGTATTGAGAAGTCTGCTGTGATTTTGATGGGTTTTTCTTCATAGGTGATCTGTTTCTTTTCTCTGATGGCTTTTAATATTCTGTTCTTATATTGAATTTCTGGGATCTTGATTATTATGTGTCTGGGTGTAGCTCTGTTTTAGTTGTAGGTGGCTGGAGTTCTGTATGCTTCATGCACCTGCATATCATTTCCTTTTTCTATATTTGGGAAGTTTTCCTTAATAATTTCTGTGAATAGCCTTTGCAGTTCTTCTGTTTTGACTCCTGATTCTTCATTCACATGCTTTATTCTTAAGTTTTAGATCCTCTTGTCGTCCTCTAGCCTTTGTATTGTTACTGCCTGCTCCCTTGTTATTTTTAAGAGATCTTCCCTTTCATGATCACATATTGTAAGCCTGTGTTCAATTTTTGATAGTCTATCTTTGGCTTCTTTCAAGCCATTTTGCCCACTTTCTATGGAGTCTTTAGTTTGCTGGTAATCTCTTTGAATCTGCTTCATGAATTCTAGTTTTTTTTTATAGTCTTCATGGAACATTTCTCTCCTTTTGTGTTCCTCCATTCTTCTGTCTGTGTCTTCTTGAGAAGTGCCCAGCCTTTCTTTTATTAATCTACTTATCTCTTGTTTAGCTTGAATTAATACTTCAGTTTTGATCTCGTTTACGAGGTCCCGAAGATATCTCTTTATGTCCACTGATGCTGTGTTTGATGTTTCATGTTTGCTGCCCTCAGTGTCTTTTATATTTACCTCTCCTGGATCAATATTCTCAGGGTTGGGGGCTGGGGGCTGGGGGCTTTTTCTTATTTCTCCCTCTCGTCATGTTTTTGGTTCCTTCCATACAAGTGTCTAGTGTAATTCCCAGCCCCTTTTCTTGTTGGTTAGAGTTCTTCCACAGCATGTAGGCCAGGGGCTTCTGCCCTCTGCCATCTGCTATCAGAGAGTGAAGTACAAGCAAGGGTAGTATACGCTGGCTCCTCCCCTCTGGGCCAGTCAACCTTCATGGGTCTTCACTGCGTCAGTGTGCGCCACCCTCAGGGAATCAATTGATTTGTGATGACCCACTGGGTCCCAGCCCAGTCCAAGCAGATTCCACCAATCTGCTCTGCAAGGGGAGCAAACAACTGAAGCCACTTCCTTACAGAGCCATGGCTTTCCTGCCCAACTCCAATATGTCGTCTAGTTGGTTGCCTCTTTTCCGCATGGTAGGGTCCTGACCAACACCCTAATCAGCCACAGACCTTGAGGTAGGTCCACCGTGGCCTGGCTGGGCCCTGCCCAGTGACCCCGAGTGGCTGGGAACCTGCTGTGTTCAGTGGTGTGAGCTGAAGTCCTGCACAGCAAACCCCATCTAGCCGTGCAACCTCAGCACATCACCTGGAACCTGGTATGGTCCTGCCCAGGGACCCCAAGCAACTATGGAGCTTTAGTGTGCCATGTGGCATGAGCTGAAGGCCTGCATAGAGTACTCCATCTAACTGTTAAGCCTCGGTATGCCACTGAGAACCTGGTAGAGTTGTGCCCAGCAACCTCAAGCAGCCAGAGCTTTACAGTACCACGTGGAGTGTACTGAAGGACCACCCAGTGTACTACCCACATTTGAAGAGTCTTCAAGTGCCACTAGGGACCTGGTAAGACCTGA
Source organism: Dolichotis patagonum (assembly GCA_004027295.1). NCBI lineage: Eukaryota > Metazoa > Chordata > Mammalia > Rodentia > Caviidae > Dolichotis > Dolichotis patagonum. The sequence continues at coordinate 69,177 of PVJX010005274.1, forward strand.
CTAATGACCTTCACTCAACTGGTGGAACTCCCTGCAGTACAGACAGACATCCTCAACCAAGGAAGCTACTGAGACCTTGCATTCAGCTTCCCCAGAAGAATACAGGAAATTGACAAAATGAAAGAGCAAAATGCAATCTTAAACCTCCAGCCCATCCAAAATAAGCCTAAGAGACAGGGACATAGAAGAAAATGTAAACTATACACCTGAAATTTCTGAAATGATAGCAATGGAAGTAAAGAAAAAAAGTCTATGAAGCTGTAAAGCAACTCAGATCAGAAATAATCTCCCAGCTAAAAGAAGAAATGATAAATGTAATAGAAATTCTGAATACATCTAAAAAACACATAGTTTAAAAAAACTGAGGAGCACTGCAAAAAGATTAAAACGTTGAACAAATAATATAAGGAAGAAACACAATGCATGAAACAGATGCAAAGAGATATCCAGGAAATCAAAAATTCCACTGAAAGCTGGCAAAACCACCTCAAAGAACATGAAGATAGACTTTCAGTCCTCAAAGACAAGATTGCAGCTAGTGAACAGGAAAGGAAAGATCTTTTAAAAATAACAAGCAATCAGGAAATAAAAATTCAACAGTTGCAAGTTGATGCAAAGAAAAAATAATATAAGATTTATAGGCATAAATGAAAAAGAAGATGACAGCACAAATGTTTTTAAAAGACTATTTACAGAAGTAATAGCTGAAAATTTCCCAAACATGGGAAAGGAAACTGACACGAAGATAAGTGAAGCATGCGTAACTCTAATAAGTCATAACCAAAAATAAATCTATACCCAGATATATAATAATCAGCACCCCAGAAATTCAACATAAGAACAGAATATTAAAAGCTATTAGAGAGTAGAGACAGATCACCTATAAAGGAAAGCCCATCAGAATCACAGCAGACTTCGCAACACAAACAATGAAGTCAAGAAGAACACAGATCAAAGTATTTCAAATCTTAAAGGAAAATTACTTCCAATCCAGACTGATGTACCCTGGAAAACTGTCCTTCAAAACTGATGGAGAAATAAGATACTTCCATGCAAACAATGGCTGAAGGACTTCATGACCACCAAACCAACCCTGCAAGGAATACTGAGAGATGTTCTGGACAGGCATAAAAACAACTACAACTTCAAGAATACCAGCAGGAAAAAAAAAAAAAAAACACTAAGAAAGGCAAATATTTAAACAGAGGGGAAAGGTAAAAAACCAACAGCAGAAAGATAACATGACAAAAATAAGCCAATATATGTCAGTTATAACCATTAATGTAAATAGTGTCACTTCACCAATTAGAAGAAATAGACTGGCAGAATGGATCAAGAAACAACATCCAACCATATGGTTGTATACAAGAAAGTGATCTAACCCAAAAAGGATGGAAGGATGGAAAACAATACATCATGCAACAAGAACCCAGAAAAAAACAAGGGTAGCTATTCTGTTAGCAGACAATGTGAAGTGCCAACCAAGAATGATCAAAAGAGATAAAGAAGGTTACTACATACTAGTTAGAAGAAAACTTCAAGAGGAAGAGATAACAATCTTAAATATCTATGCCCCACATACAGGAGCACCCAGCTATATAAAACAAATAATAATGGAAATTAAAAGTCAAATAAGCAATAACACAATTACAACAGGAAACCTTAACACCCCATTGCCACAAGGAGACAGATCAACTAGATAGAAAAGCAGCAAAGAAATAGCAGAACTGAATCAAACTTGTGAACAAATGGACTTAATAGATGTGTACAGAGTGTTCCATCCAACAACATCAGAATGTACATTCTTCTCATCTCTACATGGGACATTCTCTAAAATAGACCATATACTAGCCCACATAACATGCTTAAGTAAATGCAAAAGAATTGAGATTATCCCATGCATATTATCTGATCATAGTGCCATGAAACTAGAAATTAATAACAAAAGAAACTTCAAAAACTCCATAAATGCATGGAAATTATGTATCCTAAACAATCAATGTGTCACAGAAGAAATTAAAGTAGAAATTAAATAATATCTACAAGCAAGAGAAATACAACTGCAACTTACTGGAACCTGTGGAATGCAATAAAAGCAGTCCTCAGAGGAAAATTTATTGTGGTGAATTCCTACATCAGAAAAACAGAAAAAACACAAATAAACAACCTGATGCTATACCTCAAACATCTAGAAAAAGAAAAGCAAGCCAAGCCCAAAGCCAAAAGAAGGGAGGGAATTCTAAAGATCAGAGCAGAAATTAATGCAATAGAGACTAAGAAAACAATACAAAGAATTAACAAAGAGTTGGTTCCTTGAAAGAATAAATAAAACTGATAAGCCCCTAGCCAACCTTATTTTAAAAAGGAAAGAAAAAACTCAAATTCAGGCAATAAGAAATGAAAAGGGCAAAATCATTACAGATCATAAGGAATACCTACTTCAAAAAACTTTACTCTCATATGTTTGATAACACAGAAGAAATGAACAGATTGCTAGAAACATATGAATTACCAAAGCTGGATCAAAAAGCTATAAAACTACTGAATAAACCAATTTCAATTAATGAAATTGAAAATGTAATTACCCTTTCCAACAAAGAATAAATGCAGGTCTGATGGATTCATAGCTAAATTCTATAAGAAATTCAAAGAAGACTTAATTCCAGCACTCTTCAAGCTCTTTAATGAAATTGAAAGGGAAGCAATTTTCCCTAACTCATTCCTGGAAGCAAGTATTACCCTAACACCAAAACCAGAGAAAGACCCAACTAAAAAAGAGAACTACAATGAACATAGATGCAAAAATTCTCAAAAACTGGCAAACAGAATGAAGCAAATTATCAAGAAGATCATACATTAAAATCAAGATCATACATTAAATTCATCCCAGGTGTGCAGGGATGGTTACACCATATCAATAGAGCTAAAGATAAGAATCACATGATCATTTCAACGGGTGCAGAAAAAGCTTTTGATATGGTCCAACACTCATGTTAAGGATCCTACAGAACACTGGAATAGATGGTCTTTACCTCAATCTGATAAAAGCCATCTATGACAAACCAACAGTCATCACATTAAATGGTCAAAAACTGAAACCTTTCACTCTAAAATCAGGAACAAGACAAGGATGTCCATTATCACCACTCTTATTTAATACAGTGCTGCAAATATTAGCCAGAACAATTAGACAAGAAAGAGAAATAAAAGGAATAAGGATAGGAAAGGAAGAAATTAAATTATCATTATTTGTAGATGACATGATGCACTACATAGAAGACACCCAAAACTCCACTGAAAGATTCAGTAATGTAGTTGAATATAAAGTCCACACTCAAAAATCAATAGCATTCCTATACATAAACAACAAACTCACTGAGAGAGAAATGAGAGAAGCCATACCCTTAATAATAGCATCCAAAAAAAATGAAATACTTAGGAATCAATCTAACAAAGGAAGTAAAAGATCTATTCAGTGAAAATTAAAAAGAAATCAGAGGATCTCAGTAAATGGAAAGACATTCCTTGTTCATGGATACAAAGAGCAAACATTGTGAAAATGGCTATTCTCCCAAAATTGTTATGTGAATTTAATGCAATTCCAATCAAAATACCATTAAAATAAATCACAGATCTAGAGAAATTATTCCTAAAATTCATCTGGAATCAGAAGTGATCTAGAATAGCAAAGGCAATTCTGGGCAACAAAGGCAAGGCAGGAGGCATCACAATCCCTGATTTGAAGTTATAATCCACAGCTACTATGATAAATATTCAGCATGGTACTGGAATAAAAACAGATCTGAAGATCAATGGAATAGAGTATAACGTACAACAACCAGCCGGGGATTTAGCTCAGTGGCTTAAGTGCCTGCCTGGCAAGCATGAGGTTGTGAGTTCGATCCCCGGTACCAAAAAAAAAAAAAAAATGGTACAACAACCACAACTACAAACACACTTTATCTTTGACAAAGTGGCCAAACGTGTTCACTGGAAGAAAGATAGCCTCTTTAATAAGTGGTGCTGGAAAACCTGGCTTTCAATGTGCCAAAACTAAAACTAGACCCATGCCTTTCACCATACACTAAACTAAAGTCAAAATGCATCAAAGATCTAAAGTTAAAACAGAAACACTAAATCTGCTGGAAGATAAAGTAGGTAAAAATCTTGAAAATATAGCGGTACGCAGAGAATTCATGAACAAGTATCATACTGCATGGGAAATACTTCCCAGAATCAACAACTGGGATCTCATCTTATTAAAAAGATTTTGCATATCAAAAGAAATCTTTGACAGAGTGAAAAGCAACCCACAAACTGGGTGGAAAAATGTTAGTCAACTGTCCCTCAGACAAAGGACTTCTATCTAAAATATATAAAGAATTAAAAAAAAATCAGACTCCTGAAATTCAAAAACCCACTCCAAAAATGGGCATCTGAGATGAATACACACTTCTCAGCTGAAGAAATACAAATGGGAAATAAATACATAAAAAAAAAAGTTCAGCATCGTTGGTCATTAGAGAAATGCAAATTAAAACCACACTGATACTCCATCTCACTCTAGAAAGAATGGTCAGGATCAAGAAAACCACCAGTAACAAATGCTGGCAAGGCTGTGGGGAAAAAGGAACTTTTCTACACTGTTGGTGGGAGTGTAGACTTGTGCAACCACTGTGGAGATCAATCTGGAGGTTTCTCAAAAAGCTGGGATTGGAAATCCCATTTGACCCAGCTATTCCGCTTCTAGGTATATTCTGAGAATAATTGAAATCATTATACCACAGTGATATAGGTGCACCCATGTTTATAGCAGCACAATTTGTAATATCTAAACCTTAGAAACAACCTGAATACAACCTGTTCTCTATTATTTGATTTCAATATGTGTGAAGATATGGACAACTATTTTGAAGAGAACAAGAGACATTATGGTGGCCATTGTTGATTTTCTTATTGTCTGGTTTTGAAGGCCTGTAATGCTTGCTTCCTTTTGTTTTGATCAGTTTTATACTGTTTTGCCTTTTTTAGAACTTATTGTATGTGAAGATATGGACAACTCTTTTGAAGAAAACAGACATTATGGTAACTACTGTTGCTTTCCTGTTGTCTTGTTTTGAAATCCTGTGTTGCTTGCATTGTTTTGTTCTGACTTGCTTTGTTCTGTTTTTGTTTTGTTTTATTCTCTTTAAAAAATTAAAAAAAGGAATTATTTTTTAAAGGAATCCCAATATATGAAAACAGATGTCAGAGTTGCTTTGACACAACCAAGAAGTGTGAGGTGGGTGCTCCGCCCTCATGACCTCATCTAACCCTAATTACATCCCCAAATCTTACCTTCAAATACTACTAACATACAGGGGACTCATATACCACTGCATCCTGTTTGTGGACTGCAATGGGAACTCAGAAGTGGAAGAAGTGGATTGTCCTCCACCCATTCTTAAATTATCCTGCTGTTCAGCACCAGACAGAGTAAATCGACAGATCTGAGCCTAAGCTTTGTCTGTACTATAAATAAATGAGCAACTTCCAGAAAGTCACCCATTCCTCTGGGCCTCCATTTACTCATCTGAAAATGAGGAAGGAAGACTAGCTGAACTCAGAGCTTCTGTTTTATAACTTGTAATTCATCTCCATGATTTTTGGAAAATGAAAAAGAATATGATGTTTCTTTTGGTATTTTTTTGCTCACAATAGTGGAATACTAAGGGGCATATCTTAGTCTATCCAGGACAGTATAACAGAATACCTTAAACTAGGTAGCTGATCAACAGCACTAATTTGTTTTTCACAGTTTTGGAGGCTGAGGAGTTCAAGATCAAGGTGCTGGAACATTTTGTATTCATGGGAGTCTCTTCTCTGGTTCGCTGCTGGCATCATCTAGCTGTGCCTCGCGTGGTGAGAACGATGAGGAACTGCTCTCCATCCTCTTTAATAAAGGTATTAATTTATTCATGAAGGTTTTGTCTCTATGTCTTAGTAACCTCCCAAATACTCCGTCTTCTAAAACTGTTGCCTTTGGGATTGGGATTTCGATGTGTGAATCTGGGCAGAGACACAAACTTTCCACCATAACAGATTCATCCAGTGTCACAGAGTTCAGATCTGGAAGAAAACAGACATTATCTATTCTGGCTTCCTGTTCTGAAGATAAACACAGAGAAACCTTTGGAAGTTTTCAGCCTGGAGACTCTGGAGACTGGTGGGTCTGAGATGGGGCTGGCAGTGTGGTTCACATCATAGTCAAACCCAAGATCCCAGAATAGCTCTCTCCATTAGTATTCTTGTGAAGTCAAATTCAGTTCATACTGATGAGAGTACCATACAAGAACAAAACAAAATAAAAAATCACACAAAAAGAAATAAGCTTCAGGCTCTTGCATGATACAGAAGTTAGTCTGCCTTTTGTGAGTATTTTTGTGTCTTGATTCCAGATAGTAGTGAACACATTTCTTTACTACCACTGCTTCAGTTTGAGAAGTTATCCAAAATGAAACTTGGGACTCAATACACACATCTAGAACATCTGGGACTTGACTGTGAAACACAGAAGAAAAATGCCCATTTTAGTTGTATTTCAGACCTGTACCTTTTAAGAAAAAAATGTTTTTAATTCTTCTATGGATTGTGACGGGGAAAACTTCAGAAACAATTTCAACAATTTGACTTTCCCTGTCCCTGTCCCTGTCCCAGGGACTATGCTGCCGAGTTTGGCCAAAAATAAATGGGACTTGAGTTTTAAAACCTTCCTACCCATAAAGTTTCAAATTTGTGGCTTTTGAAGATGAAGATGTGAAATGTAGCAAACCGTATAGAACATTTGACAACTACTTGGAGAATGCTCTTGCCTTTTTGGGCAAAAATGTCTTCATAGCCAGGATTTAAGAACTTTTTCTTTTTTTTTTCTTCTGAGTAACGGGGACTGCACAATATCTGAAGTCCATTCTTATCTGCCTGGACATTCTTTGATCCACCCACCTTAAACAGAACAGGAAAAAGGTTTTGTTGTTGGGCATTGTCACACCCTAAGTGGAAACTTTTTAGGTTGTGTATTAGTCTGGACAAATGAAAAACACCTAAAAATAACACCTCAGAACATTTTTAAAATATATATAAAGTGGAAATTAAGAAAAAGTGAATTCAGCCTTGGGTTAAAATCTTGCTGAGGAATTTCCTTTCTGACAATTTGACACTTTTTTTTGTCCTCTGCAATCTCCTTACTCTTTTTTCTTTGTCATTTGAAATCATAAATGATACGTTAGAATCAACTAAAGCTATTAAAGTCAACTTCTGGTAAATGTTAAAATTCTTTTGTCATCTTAGAACTTAACAAATGGCATCAATTATTTTCATAGTATAGGAGTAGAGAGATTAGAAAGTGATCTGTAGGAAAATAATTTCCAGTTGTGTCATAATCATAAAAGAAAGAAAAATGTACCTCTTAAAGGAGTTACTATAAATCAAATCAGTGTCCTTGAAATGGGAACAGTTAGCAAGGGACTCAGAACTTTAGTCAGTTCTTTGTCATTTCCCCAATATGTGGCTCTTAACTGATATGTTCTTCAATGAAGGAGCTGTTAGAGGCATTTTTGGAGCTAAATTATACTGACAATGTAGTTCAACTTTAAGAAATACAGAAGAATGAAGAAATTGAGATGGGATACTTACTATGACTTTGAAGTATAATCTGAGTTGAAATGAGGCAGAAAAAATAAGCTAAAGTTGATAGGTGAGGAATCACATTTTCTCAAAGGTCCTTTTATCCCAATTACTGTTTGATTGGCTTAAAACTCAAACTCAAGTTCCTGTAATGTTTGTAGGTAACTTCTGACCCAAGGTGAGACAGCGCATTTCCAGATTGAGATTTACCAGGATGCACCAACATGGCAGCCTGGTTTTTTTAAAAGTAGCTCTAAGAAGGGGTTTTATTTATGCACTGTAATTTATGCTACTGTTGCAGGCAGCCGAGTTAGTTAGAAATATTATAGGCAGTGAGGCAGGGCTAGGTCCTCAATGGAGCCAGTGCAGAAACCCAGATACTTTGTAACAATAGGGGAGACAGATACCTCCTGCTGTGGGCTAGGCCTCAAGACAAAACCAAACAAATGCACCCATGTCCTGAGGATTGATATTCTAAATAGTTCCCTATCACCCTGAGGAAGCCTGGAGTCACCGTCCCATCCCCCCAGGGAAGAGTCACTGCTCCTTAAGAATGCCCACTTTCTACATGACTGGCTTCCCCATTTGTCCCTAATGTTATCAATTTTACCTGAACTATTAATCTTATTGGCTAACTATAGTTATGCCCACCTTATGCCCATCTGTTTTGTGAGTTCCCAGTCTTCCCCCACCTTGAATACATCTCACCCCATGATTTTGCTCTATAAAGGTCCCTGGAAAAGATAGTTCTTGGCAACCCACTCGGGGACCCCTTCTGCCTCTCTCAGACAGAAGCTTTCGTTGTCTCAATAAACATATTCTACTCTTAACGTCCGTTGTTCCTAAAATTCATTCTTCGATTTTGGAGAACACGAACTCGCGGACATATCACTACTTTTTCTAATGAGAAGGAAGCCATGACCCGATTGGCAGATGGATTTTGTTCTTAGTATTGAAGTAGAATCTTTCATTTACTACGTTGTAGTTTTGTGTCCATAGACAATGTGTCTGCACCAGAATTTCTCATTTTTAAAATGGCTAAAATAATAATCTCTGATAGAGTTTTTATTAGAGGTAAAGGCTGAATGAGAAAATTAAGTCACATGCTTATAGAGATCATTCCACCATTAACCTTTTCTACTACTTAGCATTTTAAAATTTTCAGCGTTAAGTTTTTTCACTTTGTCATTTCAAGTACTTTTGCAAGTTTCCCGGGGTATTTTGTGTCCAGATTTTGAATATTCTTCTTCCATTTGTCTTCTTTTTTCATCCTTATTCTTTCCTCCTTGATCTGGTCTTCAACCCCATAAAAATTAAATATCCTATTTTGGTTTTCTCTACTCCACTTAACTTTAGCTTTTCTTCCCAAATAACTTCTGAGGCAGGTGTAGCTTGAAATTAAGGTATACTTGGACAACTCAGCAAGACACTGTTAAAAGAGAGAAAGGGAGACACAGTCTTTTATCTAGTTCTAATGACTCACGGTGTGTCCTTTTATTTCACAAGATCTTGGTCTTCATCTGCACAAGATGCAAGTGGGAGAGATTATTCCTGAGGTCCTTTCAGCTTTAAAAATATTCTAAAACGGTATCTCTAAAAAAGTGAGTAAGTTCTGAAGAGTGTAGCTTCAGAACACTCTTCAGGTACATTATTCACCCCTCATTCAGTCCCTCTGCACAGTGCAGAGAATAAGTAGAGGGCAGCACTCTGATGCACCAAAGGGAGCATTTCTGCCCGGTCAGTAACGGATCCTTGGGCTTGTAGATCCTCTGGTACACAACGTTCCTGAATGGCTCCATCTGGGTGCTGTTGGCCTGGCCTTCTTAGTGCTAGATCTATAGCTGAGTTCCGAAATGTCCCGACATAGTTAAAAGTTAAAGTTTAAAGTTTTGGTTTGGAAAAGAACAGATCTATTGATGTGTACTCTAAGAAAACCACACATTTTTCTCTTCTGCACTGAGAAGCGGGGCTAGTGTCTCAACAGGTGTACCAGCTTCACGAGGTGAGGGTGGCCAAGGAAGACCAGAAATAAACATGTTTAGAGAAATGTCCCCTTTGTCCACTTTGGGAGTTGGTTCTGGGAGTATGGTGAAAGACTTCCCTTCCTCCTTAACGACAGTGAACTGAAAAGTGGGGACAGAGGACGCTGTGTTAAAGTGTTGTGAAGTCTTACTGTGTTTTGAGTGTTTAAGGAAAGACTAATGGGAACTTTCCAGGGAAGAGAGTGGGTGTTATTAACATGAAAATATGTATGAGAATTACTAAATGAAGGCTTTATATGGTGGAGTTGGAGGATGATAGGACCCTGGCTGGTGGGGGTGGGTGGGTAGGGCAGGGTATGTCGAGGAGAAGATAGGGAAGAAAGCCTTCTTTTGGCCTCCATGGGTTGAGTAACTGCCAGTTTGAAGGGTCTAGATCAAAGCATGGGGGAAAACAGCAAAACAAGACAGGAAAGAAGCCATTGCCCAGAGCACGAGTAGCAGCCTGGAATTAGACATGGGGGTTAGTATAAAAATAAAAAATAATTCCTAACTGAAGACAAGAGTCCCTCTGGGAAAGGCCTGTGAATATAAAGGAGAGACCCAGAGATTCTTGCTTTGGATGTGAGCCAGGCCAATCAACGTAACGATCAGCTTGGCTCCCTTGAACCTTTGTAGATAAACCCACAGCTGCTCATTCTGTCCAGGACTTTGGAGCCAACGTTGTTTCTACAAAACACACACACACACACACACACACACACACACACACACACACACACACAAACAAAAAACCTGCAACCGCAAGTTCTAGTCTGTGACTACAGTGTTGAGCTGGGTTCGCAGCTCTACTGCAGATCCTGCTGTCTTACAGCTAGTCTTTCACCAACTTTATTTTCCTCTGACTAAGGTTCTATCTTGGGTCTGGGGAACTACCTACTTACCTTACAATAATATTGCTAACATTGCTTTGCATACCAGCTATTGTGGTACTCTACACTTAGAGGAATATTATTCCTATTTGACAGGTGAGAAGCTTGAGGTTTAGAGGGGCTTCTCTTGTTTTTGTTTGCCCAAAATCATGGCTTGGAGCCAGGGTTGATCCCAGGCAGTTTACCATCAGGGCCCAACTGTGCACCCACAGGGCCACACTGTTTCTCACTCTGTGCCTGCTTCTTTCATTCTTTGTCTTGGTGCTTTGTCTGCCACTGGATTCTAGTGGAATGCGTCATCTGTATCTTCTACTTCTAGCCTGGCCATTGAATACTGTAGGTATCGGCTGCCTCTTTCATCTTTCTTCAATGATTCTCAGAGGTTTGCCTTCTTTCTGGGTTGTGGTCATTCCATGTTTTCTGGGTCTGTTGCTTATACAAAACCCTTCTGGGGACCCTTGACATCACCGGTAGAGCCACAACTGTACCACAGTTCTCTCTGACTCTGCTCAATCTGCAGAGAAGTGCAGTGTGGGAGCACACAAGCTGGAAGCAGAATTTGGCTAGAGAAGATACAGACTTAGTGTGGGATGTTGGTTGGGGTATGTTGCAATCAGGACCTCAGTGATGCCAGGCAGAAGTGAGTCTTGCATGCTTGTTTTTTCAGAAAAACCAAGGAAGGACTTTTTCCTCTTTAGTAGTGAATTGCGGTTAATTCTTTTTGAAAACTTTGGTGTGCCTAAAGGACTCTACGGGAATTCATTTTGAACATGGCCTGCCCTTAGGACATAGAGTGGATCCTGTATCTGACTTTCTATTCTGTATCTGACTTTCTATTCTGTATCTGACTTTCTATTTTGATTATGGCAGAGATTCCTGGGCCTCACTCCATCACAATAAAGTAACCAGCTCCTAACGACTGATGAACCCTGTACCTTCTCCTCTATAAATAAATAATAATTTTCCAGGCTTTAAATAGAAATTAATAGTTTCTTCAAATTAGTGGTGCCTATCAGTGAACCACACCCCACCAGAACCTTTTTCGTTTCTCAAATTCTGCAAGTACATGGCCTCACCACTAACTATATGTTATATTTCAGAGGGATTCTACCTTTTCATTGCTATTCTCACATGCAGGGTGGGAGTCTCACTGGTACTTGCAAAGGCTATGATAGCCTATTGATTGACTGCCAGCTATTGTTTAAACATGGAAGAGGCAGCACAGTGCAGGGAGGCCCAGCCTGTGCTCTTGGTTTTTAATGCGTGTGAGAAGTGTATATGACTCAGCAATTCTTCATGCAATTCCTTTTCTCCTGTGTGAAACAACAGGTTTGGAATGAATGAACATTGTCTCTTCTTTTCTTGTCTCTACCCATGCTTTAGACATACACCCTGGGATTTCTGGTGAGTGTCATTCAGAATTTCCATAGGATAATATTATCAGGAAGTGGTTGGCCTTAGAAAATTGTGTTCAGAAGAACAGAATCTGTCAACTGTTCTTCAAAACCTTTCTGGACTGCATATAAACACATTCAAATGATGCTGGGCAGGCCAAGCTGTCTTTCTGAAATATTTTATGCAGAATTATTCTAAGCTTCTATATAGACTATTCAGAGGCTAGGTTCTTCACACTTAAACCTTTATTTCTCTGCAAATCTATGTACAAATGCAGATCCAGCAGCTCATCTACCAGAACCTTCAGGTAAATTATAACACAGGAGAAATGACTTTTGTTTGTATTTTCACACTATACAATAGTAATAGCTCTCATGGAATGTATACCTTGATGGACTTTATTCAGGGATAAAGAAGTAAACGATTTTTGAAAATTTGTATGTGAATAGTAGAAGGAACACTAAGGAAATGTCTAGTTCACCAAGTTGCAAAGGTGTGTGTCTTAGTTTGGTTTACCAAAAGCAAGCCTAAGAGAAGACCTCAGGTGCAAATAGTTTATTTGGGAATGGAACCCTAAAAGCAGGAATAAGGGCATGAGGTGAGTGTGGCAGAGAGGGGAAAACGCCAATAGAAAAGTATAATATCTTCGTTGATGCTGTTAACACTGGATGCTGGGTTATGTAGGTCTGCAGAGAAATGTATGAAATATTGCTGGGGTTATTTATGGTAGGATGTAGGATGGGCATTTCTTTGCCATTCTTATGCCTCTTTGGTTGAGGAGTTGCAAGCTGTCTTAAATGTGGGCTATGTTGGGTCCTGTAAAAAGAGATCTCAAGAGAGAAAAGCAGAAAATCTACTTAAGATTCATAGAGATGTTTATCAAAACTGTGACTGAAATCAGAGATTTGCTGAGGAGGATATGGTATGGACACCAAAGGTGTCCCCAGATAGGGTCAACTGGGAGGTCATAATACTGTTCCTTCTACTCTGTCTTCATAGCTTATAGGGTGTAGTGTTTAAGATTGTGAGCCCATATCAGATGGCCTAAGTGTGAATGCTGACTTCACTAATGTCACGAGACATATTTTTAAGCAAGATACTGGTTTTTGTCCATTTGGGGTGTTCTAACCAAATGTCTTAGACTAGGTGTGTAATAAGAACAACAAGAATTTTTTGCTTGAAATTCTGGCAGCTGAAAAGCCCATAGTCTGGGTGCCAGAAGATGTGCTGTCTGGTGAAGGTCAGCTCTTTCTACTTCAAAAGGGAAAAGGAGATCCTTTGAGCTTCTTTTATGAAGGAACTAATCCCATTCTTGAAGGCTCTGCCCTTGTGAATGGTTCTTTCCCCCATTGCATTGAGTGTTAGGTTCTAAAATATGAATTAGGGAGACATCAACATTTAGAAAATAGCAGTATTGAGTTACCTTGAGCCTTACTTTTCTTACAGTGCTAATGAAAGCTTCCTAGAAGTGAGGTAGAATGAACTGTACCATCTAGGTAGAACCCTTAGCATTATTGTATGATAGTGATGATGATGATAATGATGATGACTTAACTTCCCCAGAGTCACAGAGTAACTTATTAGTCAATAAGAAGACCTGCATTATAAGCTTTTCAGTTAAAAATCCCTGATAAATATAGGCCAGTATGCTGATACTAGAAGGGACTAATGGCTTTAGTTAATGACATAGAAATAATACTTTTTATAAAAAATCTAGGGTGGATTTGATAGATTCTTTAGGAGCAGAATATATTTATTGAGAGAAAGAAAGCTTCTGTCTGAGAGAGACAGAAGAGGTCCCAACTAGGTTGCTAAGGAATCCTTTTCCAGGGATTTTTACAGAGGAAAACCACAAGGTGAGATGAATCCAAGTTGAGGAAAAAACGGGAACTTGCAAGGCAAGTGGGCATGAGATGGGACAAAACTATAGTCAATCGATAAGATTATGAGTATAATCTCTCAGGTAAAATTGATTAAATCAGGAGCAAATAGGAAAGCAAATCACATAGGTCGGGGGTTGGGTTAGTGGCTCCCTCTGGCTTCCTCAAGGTGATGGATGCCTACTTAGCATATCAATCCTTGATGTTTATACTTAGGGTGTGGTTGCATTTGTTTTGTCTTTTGTTTTGAGATCTGGCCCCAGAAGAAGTGTCTGTCTCCTTGCAAGTTATCTGGCCTTCTGCACTGGCTCCTTCTAGGGCCTTGCCTTCTCTGACTGCCTGTAATATTTCTTATTAACTCAGCTGCCTGTAGCACTCCCCACTCTGAAGAACTATCCCAGACTGCTGTGAGGGAGAAATGGGCAATGACCAATCTGGCTTCTTCAGGTTGAAGGAGGTTGTAGTTGTTGATTGACAATCAGAGATACTCTACAGAGGGTCTATGTAAAGGCCCTCACAGACACCAGGCATTTTCAATCTCTTGGGTAGGCATACAGCTTTAAGTTTGGAGGAGACAAAGACAGAGAAACAACTGAGTATTCACGGGCCAAATAATAGAATAAACCTGATAATTGTGAGTATAGTTAACAAAGAAAGATTTCTCAAGAGGAGCTAATAATGACTTCTTATAAGGAGGAAAAGAATAAGGACCAGGAAATCTTACAGTCTGACATGTCATTGATTTGTCATCTAATATCTTGAACAGCTACTGAGATATTAGTGGAAAGATCAGGAATGTACACACAACATTCAGTTTTTACAGTTGCATTAGTACCATCCTGTGCTACTGTTAAAATGTCTAATGCCATCCAATTTTGGAGGATGGCCTGTCTCATTAATTTTACTTCTTTATTTAGGAAAGAGAGATCAGCTATGCTGAGATTTAAGGCCTGTTGAGTATAGTTAAGGCCTTGATATATATCATGTAACTCTCTCTGGGCAAGATCTGGTAGATCCCTGTAAAAGGAATCTAGCATATTTGTTTTTGGTTTTATCTGTATTATTGCTTTGAGTTTGGCATTAGTTAGCAAGAACAAATTTTAATAAAAGCATGTATAATCAAAATATGTATACAAAGGCACGTATAATCAAAGCATGAACATTACAGTTGACAGATAAGTTTAGAAACTGTTTATAAGGAATAGCAAATGTAATTCATTGGCTTTTAGGCCCTTTTACTGATGGAGTCAGACTTCTGTCATAAATCCCTCTAGCTCTAGTTATAATTATCTCTAAATTTTTGATGACATATGAAGAACCAGATTAATACATTACTTTGACTAGTGAAAAACTTTCTTCAGTTTTTGTACATGAACAACAATATGTATTGTATTTGTAAAAACCAGTCTCAGCATCATTGATTATTTGGCAAGCTGGATATATGTTAGTATTTAGACAGGGTAAAGTCTCCCCAGGATGGGAACTAGGCTTTCAGGAATAACTAAAAGGAATGGGCAAAGAGAAATTTATACCAGTTACAGTTTAAGTAAGATATTTTTAGTAACTTTTTTTTTTAGGTATGCCTGGAAGGAAAGCCACAGTTGGAGATGGACAAAGAGACGTGAATCAGTGTCTGGTAATAGGCTGGTTTTTACCTCTACTCATGATTACTCAGGGTTCCTCTGTGGAGAGACAGGCAGAGATGACAGTCTGTCCAGAGGGAGGAGGCAAAGTGCCCCCAGCCCTTCAGTCCTGCTGGACCAGCTGACAGAATGGGTCTGAACTTTGGGGCCTTGTCCTCAGAGGGCAGTCTGACCTTTGCAGTTAGGGTATGGCCCAGGGGGTTTATTAAGGCATTCCTTCTTAAGGTGGCCTGGCTTGTGGCAGTGATAGCAGGTGAGTGTAGTTGTCAGGCTCTTATTGGAGCCCCAAAAGTCAGACTTAAGGTCCATTATTTTTAAGGCTGCAACAAAGGCAGCCACTTTTCAGTATCTTTGTTTTCTCTCTTTGGCTTTCTCCCAGTTCCGATTATAGACTGCTAAGGAGGCAGTTTTTACTAAAGTATCAAGTGAACTGTCTGGAGCAAAGGCTATCTTTTGTAACTGTTTTCTAATATCTGAGGATGGCTAGACAAAAATTCATCTTTAAGAATAATTTGTCCCTCTATCGAGTCAGAATCTAGGGAAGTATGTTTTATCAATGCCTCTCATAGGATCTCAAGGATTTAAGAAGGTAGAGGGATGTTCCATTTTTTCTTATTGTATAGCTGATAATTTAAAATAATTGAATTATTTTGTTCTTATTCTTCTTAGACCTTCAAGAACACATGTCTGGAAACGTTTCCTATTCTAATCTCCTATCTTGTTGGTAGGCCAGTATGGGCCTTGGACGGGGACTGCTTGGGAATCAGTAGGAACTGGTAGTTCCCCTTTAGTAGATTCTTCAGAAGAGGAACCAGATGACTTGTTATTTTACTGGACTTCATTTTCAGTTTTCTCAGGAGCCTGATAGTTTTAGTGTTGATAATATTCCTTTATGAAACCAGATGCCTCTGTGTCACGCAGAGCTGTCCTGAAGGCTTGACTGTGGGTCCATTTAGTCTAGCCTCAATGATCGTTCTTGCTAGGGAAGGGTATTTTTTTTTAAAGGCCATTTCATTGGCTATTTGCGTTAGTTATAGGGGGATGTTATGTTTTGTAATAACCATTTTCCTGTACTTTTTGAAAAAAATTGAATCTAGAGGGGTTAGTTGATCATAGGAAAGACTAATGTCTCTATGGATGTAGAATTGTTTAAAAAATATCAGTTATGTGACCCAGCAAGTCACTGTTTTGTGTGAAAAGCCCAATTTTAATGCTGAGCCTGAAGTTTAGTGATTTCTTTTCCTCCCTTTGGTGTTTTTATAATGGGAAAACAGATATGAGGTATTGTATTAAGTAAGGAGCATTTCTGCAGTTTGCTATTTGCTTTTGGTTATAGTAGGTGACTGCAGAACTGGACGAACTGTCCTTGTTATCGTTCAGGGTGGTTATGACCTTTGTTACCATCATGCTATGTTAAAGTTCAGTAGTGACTTGACCTGCATTCTAGTGTTGAGAGTGATCATCTTCAGTTAAGTGAACACTCACTGGCTTGGAGGTGTTTTAACCTCTGTTTACTGTTTGCCTAAGGCTAAATAGAAGGAAAAAAAGACACTGAAGTAACAAAGGCATAAACTGTGACCTCTATGATGGGTGGTGCCTTCGTTCTAAGGCAATGTACTCCTGGTTGATTATCTGGGCTATGGAGAAGAAGGCAGAATGAGCAGAGTCAAATGAGGAAGTCTCAGTTCAACATTGTGATTAGGGGATGGATGAGAATATATAAGGCCTTATTTTGCATAAATGTAGAGTTTGGTTGGTGAAACAAACAATGGACATGTGGGGATTGGTAGGTGCCTGTGCACTGGGTCAGCCAGTGCTCCAGGAATGCAAAGGCCAGACAGTCTCCTGTGGCTGCTGGGCTTAGGCAGCACTCTGGAGAATGGGTAGAGTGTAGCCAAGCACACACAAGAAGAGCAGGCAGAAAATTCCTTAGGAATGATTTTTAAAGAAGTGATATGCAATCTGGAATTTTGACTAAATGAGTCCATCTTGGTGAAGGTACACAGCAAGTGGGAAATAAATCCTTGTGCACTGGGATCTTTTTACCTGGTAATGGCACTGTGCCCATATGAAACAGATGATGTTGGCTTTTTCAGATTGCTTTGGTTACATTGGCC